>MU227938.1:2305415-2307915 GCA_018584345.1 Thuja plicata | reverse complement strand
CACAATGAGTCTGGACAACATTTGATTGATGCATCTTTATCAAACATTTTGTATTGAATTTTTTTGTAAGCAGAGAAGTACAAATCCTGCTTGTGGGTAGGCCCTTACAGGTCTTTATATTTTGTAAATCCTTTAAATAGGTACATCTCTTAGATTAAAGATTGTAAAATCCTTTAACAAGGTAGACTAAATAAGTCTTTTTTACTTTTAACTGAGTATATTACTCCTAGAAGGGTAAGATACTAGAAGTAGCTAACATTGTAGCTCTAACTGAGAAACCTTTATACTACAATAGTGAAGGATTGTGGGTGTCATTCCCACTGCAGTTTTTTCCTCTAACAAAGGATTTGTGTGTGACCAAAATATTTGTGTTATGTGTTGCAAATTTCATGATGTGATTTATTTACTTTATGCTCATTTTATGTAATGTATTCAACTCGTTAATTAATCAGTGTGTATGGTTAAAAATTTTAAGTGTACTGATTCACCCCTCCCCTCTTAGTACATAACTTTCCTAAGTTATTCCAACAATTCCAACACCCACTTCATCCTACTTGTGTTATCGCTACTTTTGGTCTGAATTATTGACCATGTGGAATATTTTGATTCATGACACATGCGTCTCACGGAGACATCCAGGTCCTGCACACTCTTTTTGTGAATCTACAAACTAGAGGTGGTCTTTGGAGTGTTCCACCTATTGACCCTAGTAGTGTAACACCTCCTTTGGAAAGCCACCAATGTCAAGAATCATTTGAGTTGGTTTAAACCTTCCCTTTGACACCATTTTGTGTCTTCTTGGTTGTTTTCCCAAGATTTTAATCCATCCCTCCAATTTCTTGACCATTTGCACACTCTCTTGGACATTCTTCACATCTCTTTGTTTACCTCTCATTACTTCTCTACAAAGTTTCATTGCATACCAATATATACTCACCTTAATTCCAGTGCTTTCCCCAATTTCTTGGCTTTGAAGTGGAGTCATCTCTCACCTTGCACTTACTCACTTTGATATGAATGTAAGCATATCATAACATCTTTATCATTTCTTCTTTTATCCATTATTGTTTGATCATTTATTTGATTATCTATCATGTATATAGATATTTTGGCTTTTTATGGAAGTGGAAACACTAAAATAGGGATCTAACTTTGGCAGACCTCTAAGACAAATAGCCACAACATTTTTCTCGTCTCCTTGTGTGTAGGTTCAAGGAGTAGATTGGAGTGGCATATTAGAAATCCATGTTAAAGGGTTATGAGATCTTCTTTTCATTTGTTTTACCTTTATGCTCAATATATTTCATTTTTATTTTTCTTCCTATTTTTCAAAGTCATCTTAGATTAGTTTCTATTCCATTAATTAGTTACCTTGTACCTTTATGCTACACTCCTTTGCACCATGTTTGTACAATAATACATGTGTTGTGTTTTCATCCTTTATCTACATTGTAGTCCTTGATTCATATAGATCTCTTCGATACAAATCTCATAGACCCTACTAGTAGGTCTAGATAGTTTTCTCTTTTTGTTTCACTAGTTTAAATATCTTTAGTATTTTGCATCATTGAGTTACTTCACTATTTGTCATTTTGCATTATAATTATCTTTCTTTCTCTTTAACTTAAATTTGTTTCCCTGTCTCACTAAAGCACTAGTAAAAGTGAGATGGTGTTGGGTCATTCATCCCTTGAGGTTTCATCAATCTAATAGGTGGCAAAATGCCTTCTCTGTACATTTTTGTGAAGCCAATGTGAACACAAAATCTATCTTTGGTTCTTTTAAAGTGATTTTTGGAGCATTATGAGGCTCTTCTATGAGTTTTATGACCCATACCACTTTGAGAATCATTGTAAGGAGATTCTTAAGACAAAAAATTCCCCCTAATTGGTATAGTCCTACTAGATCAAGTTGTATGTTTATAGGGAATATTGATCCAAATGATTCTTTCAGATCTTATTTTTACAGGTCTGATATGGGGAATAAATACTTCACCAGTCTCAAAATCTAGTTCTAAAAATTAAGATATGAAAAATTCTCCTCCCAAGTTTCTTCCTACTATAGATCAGGAATCTTCTTAAGGTTCTGTTAGAGGGTATGTGCAGGATCATGGTATGCCAAAAAGTGGCGATGTGAAAAAAATCCTCTTTTCACTCTTCAAAAAATGCACCAAAAAGCGCAATGACTTTTTAGTAGGCCTAGGTGTTGTATGCACCCTAAAATGGTCACCTAGACTTTGGGCCCCATTTATTATTTTATCATTTTATCAAATTTCTGAATCAGTGCTTTGGAACATTTTCGATTCAAATCAATTTCCTTGATCAAATTGTAATTAAATCAATTAATTCAATTATTTCAATATTTCCTAAGGTTTGACCATTTTTATTTAATTAAAAGATTTAATCTCCCTTTTAATTAAAAAAAATTCCTCTTATTTAATTAAAAGATTTAACCTCCCTTTTAATTAAATAAAATTCCTCTTATTTAATTAAATTCAATT
>MU227938.1:2273241-2283847 GCA_018584345.1 Thuja plicata | reverse complement strand
ACGCCGACCCTTCCAACTCACTATAAATAGTTGCTTCCTTGTAGGCCAAAGCCTCAGAAGATGGAACTGGTTTTGTTCTTGAAATTTTGACATCATTCCTTGAACATATCAGGGTATATATAGAGCGAAGCCTCTTGTATCTTGCTTGTGAGACTATATATATTCAGGTACTCATAGGGCTATATGCCTCAATTTTGCCTTGTGCAATTCTATGGGGGACAGTTTCAAATGGATTGCCCAATAATCTACAACAACTTCAACTAAAAGAATACCTGATTCATCGCCGAAAGGGTGATAATCTTTGTGCAAGGAAAAAAGTAATTTCCCCAAGACACTTGTCATATTGTGCCCTCACTTGCATTTGGAGTTGGCTAATACAACATCATGACTGGAGCCATTGCATGCTTGGTGATGGCTGTATTCTGATTAGCATTTAAGTGTGTACCTAAGTCAATGAGCAAAGATTTTCATCCTCCACCTAGAAAATAGGACAAAAGAGTGTTTGATTCATCCTCTTAACAATGCAAAACTATTTAACATGTCCAAAAGATCACTAAAAAGATAAGATCCTCAAAATAATCAACAAATTTCAAACCCTGGAGTACAAGTGTTTTTCACGTCCTACAAACACCTCTTGATGCAATCTGGAATCAAACGACTTCACGCACTTCAAAAAAACAAATTTTTCAAAATTGACCAAAACTGACAAGACCATCATAAAATCGCATCCTATTTTTCCCAAGTCATATTTTGGGTTTAGGATCGCATTTGGTGCATTGGATCGCATTTAGTCAGCATATAGTTGCATCCAAGTTTTAGGATCGCATCTGGTACCATCAGAGGCTCGCATCTGGGAGCTCGCATTCAGGACAGTAGGCATTTCTAGCAATTTTTCTTAGGAGGTCCCAGTTGTTTTAAGTACCCTTTTTTCTCTTTATTTGGTCCCTATTGTCTCTTCTAGTCTCCCTGCTCTTATTTTAAAAAACTTTTGAAACGTCCACCTTGCCTGCATAGTCATTCTTTCACGATCAGTTCAATACATGTGGTCTATTCATTTTCTATCAACAACTTGATTCCCAGCTCACTATCAGGGCATTCTAACCCTCTAACGCTAGAATCATTTACATCCATCAAACAAACAAAATAGTTACTTTTACCTAGACACGCCCACTTGAACAATCTGAAAGCCATACTTGCACTATTGGGAAATGTTAACGAAGTTGAGAAACAAACTTCATGGTTAACACAAGATGCAACCAGTACACAACTAAAGGATCAAAAATGCCTCCTAAAACACCACACTTCCAAGGAGAAACTTCTCATTGTTCCCTTTCTGATCTAGATTCCCCTCTAATGGATAACCACGCTAACGAATGGAGAAAGGATTTTGAGGGTTATAATGATGGAAAACAAGCACAATCCGAAGGAACAGAAGAAGAAGAAAGACCCAAGTTTGAACATAATCCGTTTGGGTCAGATAGTGAAGAAGAGATCCCTGAAGATGAGTATGAGAAACTCAAACAAAGTAAAAGGATCCACAAGCTATTGGAACAGATTATCGGTGATGACAAAGAAAATTACTTCCTCCATCTAGCATTGCTCAGGTGTCAAGCTACCCAAGGATTACAATGTGGAAACCTCAAAGAAAAGGAAGTACCAAACCTGATATCTATTCTCACTAAATAGCTCAATCTAATGCAAATAGAGCTCATGAACCACAAACAAGAGAAGGATAAACCTAAAACAAAATACTCTTTGGATGTCATTTGTCCATTTCCTTTCGATAAGAGTATCACTATGGTCCTATTTCCTCCTAATGTGGCAAGGCCAAAGTATGACAAGTACACAGGGGAAACTGATCCACATGACCATGTAAGAGAATTTTGTTCTCTAAGCATTGAGTACATGCACGAACCCACTTATCTCATGCGAGTGTTTCTAGGAAGTCTAGGAGGTAATGCCATGGAGTGGTTCTCAAAATTGAACACCAAAGTCAAAACATTCGAGGAATTGATGCAATAGTTCATTCAGCATTACTCCTACAACATCCAACATGATGTCACTATGATGGACCTATGCAACACAAAACAGAAAATGGGACAATCCTTATCACACTTCCTACAAAGATGGAGGAAGATTTTTGCACAATATTCAAGGGTCATTCCCAAAATAGAAAAGATGGAAATCTTCATCAATAATCTCATGCCAGAATTGAGCTATGCTCTACAAATGCAAGATTCTCCTAGCTTTGATAGGATGATTAAAAATTTCCTCCGTATTGAGGAAGTCATGGTCAAAAAGGGGGAAATCACCCTTCAAAATGAGAACAAAGGCAGTAGCTCCAACTCCAAACCTATATGGTGGAAACAAAACAAAAATGTTGTCAATGACGAAGTAGTTGATGCCTCTCACATTAATTCTAAACCCGACGCATTCAATCTAACCAATGGCATGGAAGCGAGAAAAGAGGCTAAAATAACACTCCCTGTTCCCAAAATGAACAATGATAATGACAAGGGATGAACATGGACTTCAAAACCCCAAAGAAAATTCACACCTTTGGGGGAACCTCTTGAGACCGTCTTAAAAACATTGGTGGATAACAAATTTATTACGATTCTCAATTCTAAACCTTGGGAGCCAATGGTCAAACCTAGGTGGTGGGATGATAACTCCTATTGTGTCTTCCACAAAAAAAAGGGACACAAGACAAATAATTGTCTCATGCTAAAACATGTCATCCAAGACCTCATCGAAGGAGGTAAGATCAAGGTGGACAGACACACTATGAATGAAGATCACACAACATTTTATAAACTATTTCCTAATTACAATCAAGGGGAAACATCTAAAGGGAAAGGTAATGAGATAAACTACACCTATTCCAAGAGTGACAATGTGATCAATATGCTCGATATTAAAACTGAATCCATCAACATGATCACAATTAAAGGAGCCTCATCCTCCTCAAATGCTATAACACAGAGCCAAGCATAGGTTACAATCAAAGGACCTCCAAAACCAACATCAACATCCAAGGTTCCTATTATTAATATTCCTAAACCAGCAGCAAAACATGTGGTCACTATTCCTGGAGAAAAAAATGACTTGGTAGACCAATTGCAAAGAACTGCTGCCAAAATTTCCATCTTCGAGTTGCTCAAGATATCCGCTGTGCATAGAGAAATCCTAGAACAAGCTCTACATGCTGCTAATGTTCCAAAGGATATAGATATAGACAAATTCCAAGCGATGGTCAATCATATCTCAGCACCACACTATCTCTTCTTCTCTGAAGAAGATGACAAGTCATTGACCCATCCACACAATCAACCCCTCCATATCGAAGTTCTTATTCATAGATCTTGTGCTAGATGTGTATTGATAGATGGAGGCACCGGATTGAATATCTGCACACTGGATCTTGTTGGGAACCAATGGTCAAACCTAGGTGGTGGGATGATAACTCCTATTGTGTCTTCCACAAAAACAAGGGACACAAGACAAATAATTGTCTCACGCTAAAACATGTCATCCAAGACCTCATCGAAGGAGGTAAGATCAAGGTGGATGGACACACTATGAATGAAGATCACACAACATTTAATAAACTATTTCCTAATTACAATCAAGGGGAAACATCTAAAGGGAAAGGTAATGAGATAAACTGCACCTATTCCAAGAGTGACAATGTGATCAATATGCTCGATATTAAAATTGAATCCATCAACATGATCACAATTAAAGGAGCCTCATCCTCCTAAAATGCTATAACACGGAGCCAAGCATAGGTTACAATCAAAGGACCTCCAAAACCAACATCAACATCCAAGGTTCCTATTATTACTATTCCTAAACCAGCAGCAAAACATGTGGTCACTATTCCCGGAGCAAAATATGACTTGGTAGACCAATTGCAAAGAACCGCTGCCAAAATTTCCATCTTCAATTTGCTCAAGATATCCTCTGTGCATAGAGAAATCCTAGAACAAGAACTACATGCTACTAATGTTCCAAAGGATATAGATATAGACAAATTCCAAGTGATGGTCAATCATATCTCAGCACCACACTATCTCTCCTTCTCTGAAGAAGATGACAAGTCATTGACCCATCCACACAATCAACCCCTCCATATCGAAGTTCTTATTCATAGATCTCATGCTAGACGCGTATTGATAGATGGAGGTGCCGGATTGAATATCTGTACACTGGATCTTGTCAGGAGACTAGGTCTTTCAAAACAAACAATTGACACTAGAAACAAGATAACCATCAAAGCATATGATGAGGAAGAAAGATCCTCCAGGGGTCTCATCGCTCTACCTATCAGAGTTGGGCCAATTGAAATGGATGTCATATGTCAAGTTCTGGATCTACCACTAGCCTACAACATTCTACTAGGGAGACCATGGATTCATGAGATGCAAGCCGTACCATCCACTTATCACCAATGCATCAAGTTCCCACATAATGGGATAGAAGTGACAATTCTTGCGGATGCCAACTACACTTGCAACAATATCAAAGAAGGTAGCATGATTCCACACAAATAAGAGGCTATGGATGCAGTTGCTTCTAAAACTACCAAGGACATGGTTATGAAAGGTTTTAGAAAAACATTGAAACTTCAAGAAACAGGTATGGGAGAGTACAAGTTGGACCTGACTCCTTCACTGACAGAACTTCCAGTATCACCAAGATCCTATGGAAAATCATCACCAACATTCACACCTCTAGCACTCAAAGAACCAGAAGTACAAAAGGCAACTGGCATGATAAAGGCATCCACATCTTCTTTAGATAACACAGAAGAATAGGCAGTCTTGGACTGGCTTTACAAAGGAGAACCAGTGGACTTTGAGGTTAAACATGTGAAGATATCCCCAGAACAGTATGGAAAGGGATATGATTTCCTCAAACAAATGGGTTAAAAAGGAAAGGGATCTCTGAATGACATAGGATGAGGGATCATTGAACCCATACCCATGGAGTTCTGCCTCAATAGAGATAAAATAGGACTGGGTTTTAATACTCAATCCAACAAAACTACTTGAAAGCAGAGTCCACCTTTTGAAATAGGGAGTAATAAAATAGATGAGATAGTATCAGAACCATGGCCTTATGAGAGATTACTACATATTGGTACAGAGAATCCTGAATATCAAGGAGAATGCTACGTACCTAGTTTTAAGGTACCACAAGATCTTTACACTCCTTTGCTAGAACAACTGCCCATTCAAGAGGTAGGAGACACCATAGCTACAATCACTCAAGAGGAACCCCAGCCATAGAATTTACATCCTAACTGGGGGAAATTGGTCACAATTTCACATGTTCTAGATCTACCTCACTTTGATCTACAAGAAGCTAATCAAGTCCATCAAATAAACATTGCTGAATATTGGATAGATCTGATGATGATGTCATAGACTCTCATGACTATGAGTGGGATCGGCTATCTATTTCCTTTGAGGAAATTGGGATAGATACAATTCACATGTTTGCAGCTTCCTCAGCTCCTAGTAAATGACCTAACACTCCTTTCAATGATACCGATCCTCCTGAAGTAGAAGAATAGTTCCTTCCTCCGATCATTGATGGAGACACTAGTGAATACATAACTCTAGAAGAATTTCATAGGCTACAAGCAAGAAGCTTCCTTTTACAAAGGGGTGATGATGAGTTATCTACTGACGATTCACTAGAGTTTGATCCATATATAACTGACAATGAACCTTTTAACAATGATCTTACTCTTATTAATCTAAACATCAAAGATATTAACTTAACAGATCGTGTCATGTCGGTTAACAGTTTTGATGCTAACGCGATGCTGTCCTTCCTAGAATCTGACTCCCTAACATTGGTACTTCCAGACCTAATCAACTGGACTAAAATAGATCCCACTCCTATCCTTGACTTTCCCAATGACCACTCCCTAGCTTGTTACCTTAATGCTTGTGAACCTCGCCCTTCTTCCACCAATGCAAAGAGCGAGAACATGTCACAGGAGGATATCAAGTTTCTTAGTCATAAACTGAAAAAGAAAAAGAAAAAGTGGACTGATGGTGAAAACCACTCTGTGGCAGTATCAGATCTAAAAATAGTAAAGAAAAATGACATATCCAATGGTTAAAACCTCTCAGAGGTGCCAAAGGATGAGATTCTTGATATCCTCCCTAAACACTTTCAAGAAAGATCTTCGGTATTGATTGAACCAACATAGCTAGTGAACTTGGGCACTGTTGAAGATCCTCAGATAGTTCATCTAGCACAATCTCTATCAGAAGAAGAGAAGGTACAATTCACAAAATTCCTGAAGGAGAAAAAGATCAAATTTACCTGGTCCTACACTGATATGTCAGGGCTAGATCCTAATCTCATTATGCACCACTTATCTATAGCTCGTGGGATCAAGCCCGTAAAAAAAAAACTCAGGAAAATGCATCCTCATGTTGCATTATTGGTGAAAGCAGAGCTAGAAAAGCTGCTAAAAGCTAGATTCATTCGAGTCATTACCTATGCAGCATGGATATCCAATGTGGTCCCTATTTCTAAATCTGATAAATCTATTAGGATCTGCATGGACTTTAGAGACCTGAACAAAGCATGTCCAAAAGATGATTTCCCTCTATCAAATATTGACATGATCATAGACCTTACGATAGACTACCAGATGTATTCATTAATGGATGGATTCTTAGGTTATAATCAAATCAAGATCACCCCTGAGGATCAAGAGAAAACTACATTCACATGTGCATGGGGCACATTTTTCTGGAACGTCATGCCATTTGGGCTAAAGAATGCCGGAGCAACATATCAGAGAGCTATGAAAACAATATTCTATGACATGATGCACAAAATCATGGAGGACTATGTCGATGACACAATGGCTAAATCCAAAGAAAGAGGTACTCATATTGCTGATTTAAGAAAGATATTGGATCAAATGGAATAGTTTCAACTCAGGCTCAATCCAAAGAAATGTGCCTTTGGGGTCCAATCAGGCAAGCTCCTAGGATTCATAGTTTCAGCAAAGGGAATTGAGGTAGATCCAGCGAAGGTAAAAGCTATTCTAGAGATGACTCCTCCATGTAATATCAGTCAAATGAGGACACTACAAGGGAGACTCCAGTCTATCAGGATATTTATGTCTCAACTTGCAGATAAAGAACAACCCTTTACTAAGTTACTACATAAAGGGGTTGCGTTCAATTGGGATGAACACTGTGAAGCCAACTTCAGAGAATTGAAGGGGTACCCAGCTACTCCACCTATTCTTATGGATCCTATTCATGGAAATCCCTTACTCCTATACATTTTAGCTACAGCTACATCCCTAGGAGTACTGCTAGCACAAGAGGATGAAACAAAGAAAGAGCGAGCTATCTACTACATTAGTAGAACTCTAGTCACTTATGAGCTCAATTATAGCATTATTGAGAAAGCATGCTTAGTAGTTGTCTTCGCATCACAAAAATTGAGACACTACATGCTCTCTCATAGCATCAAGCTCATTGCTAAGATCGATCCTCTAAAGTATCTTTTGAGCATAAAAACATTAACAGGCCGTTTGGAAAAATGGGTCCTCATTCTAAGTGAGTTTGACATTGAGTATGTCGAATAGAGAGCTATCAAAGGATAGGTACTTGCAGATCAATTGGATAATTCACCACTCCAGGATGATGAACCATTACTAATTGAATTTTCTGATGAAACAATCATGCATCTCACCAAACATCCATGGACGATGTACTTTGACGGTTCATTTACTCAACAAGGATCTGGAGCAGGGGTCCTCTTCATAACACCACAAGGGTACAAAATTCCCAAATCTTACAAATTAATGTTTCCATGCACCAACAATATCTCAGAATATGAAGCATTGGTCAATGGCCTCAAGCTCACCATGGAATGGAAGATCATTGAGTTACACGTATATGGTGACTCCCAACTAATTATCAATCAAATCAATGGGGAATATCAAACAAGAGATGAAAATTTGATGCCCTACAAGCAACTAGTTAATGATCTGAAGAAATACTTTGTCTTTGTCACCTTCCAGCAGATACCAAGATCAGAGAACAAAGCTGCAGATGCTATGGCTACCTTGGCATCCATGTTACAACTAGAGGAACATCAATTTCGCTATGACTTCTTGGTGGAAGAAATACCTTATCCCGCCTTTGCCAATCTAGAATACCAGGTAATATGTGCCTTAAATAACCCATATCAATCTCGATATGCCAGTATCATTTCTTATCTTTCTAACCAAACCATTCCCGCCAATCTATCTAGAAATGAAAAAAGGTCCCTGATTATGATAGCATCGCATTACGTCCTCATAACTAACAACCTATATCGATGTAGTCTCGATGGTACACTTCTTCGGTGTTTAGAACTTGAAGTGTTTGATCTAGCATTAAAAGATGTCCACGAAGGTGTATGTGGATCGCACTCAAACAAATTTTCATTAGCTAAGAAACTGCTCAGAGTAGGCTATTATTGGCCTACCATGGAGAAAGATGCTATTCAATTTTCAAAGGCATGTCTTAAATGCTAGACACATGGGAACCTTATTCACGCTCCTGCCAGAGAACTGATACCTTTCATAACACATTGGCCATTCCAGCAATGGGCCTTTGACTTGGTTGGACAAATATATCCCAACTCTTCAAATGGACACAAGTTCATCATTACGGCCACTAAGTATTTCATGAAGTGGTCGAAGCCGTGCCGCTAATAAAAGCCACTGGAAAACAGGTGGCTATGTTCATTCTGAACTACATTATTTTTAGATATGGGATACCCTCTTCAATTGTGACAGACAATGGGGGGCAATTTAAAAATCAAGACATTGATGACCTTTGTGAACAGTTTCATATCACTCAACATTGCTCCTCAATCTATTATCCTCAAGGTAATGGATAGGCTGAGGCATCAAACAAAAATATTCTCAAAATTCTACACAGAACTGTGAGCAAGTCTGGTAGAGACTGGCATCTACAACTGAATCCAGCACTATGGGCCTACAGAACAAGTATCAGAACACCAACTAGAGCCACACCATTTTCTCTAGTATATGGCACTGAGGCCGTACTACCTATTGAGGTTGAAATCCCATCTTTGCAGATATCTTTACAAGGACTGGTTACTGATGAACAGTACCACATTGATCGTGTAAATTCTCTAGACCTACTAGATGAGCACAGACAACAAGCGTTTGACCACCTCAAAGTGTACCAAGCAAGAATGTCTAAAGGTTACAACAAGAAGGTTAAACCATGCAAGTTTGAGGTGGAAGACCTTGTCCTAAAAGAAAATCCTAAGAACCAGCCTAACAGAGAGAAAAAAGGAAAGTTTGAACCTACCTGGCTGGGACCTTATGTTATCACTGCTACTTTCAGGACTAGAGCTTATCAATTGGCTACACTTGAGGGATACGTTCTTCCAGATCCTATCAACACTCTACATTTGAAGTTGTTCTACGCTTAATGTTTGGCTAGGAGAGCTTGTACAGCAAAAATTTCTTGCAAAATACCAAAAACATTCAGAAAATTGATCTTGAAGAAATCCAAAAATAGTGGAAAAAGTCCTACAAAATAGGTATGCTTGGTGAAAACCTGGTAAATAGGCACCTTGATACTACAAAAACATTCAAAAAGAAAAAATAGCAAAAAAATTGAAAAAGAGAAAAGTGCCTTGATGAGCACCTAGTAAAATAGGCATCTTGGTAGCAAAAAGAAAGAGAAAAGATCTTTCCAAGTGGTGAAATCCTGACAATCAAGCATCACTTGTGTTCTGTGCTCCATCTATCAATGCACTACTGATACTAGGCCTTCATAATTTTGCCTGTGCTCATACGCTGACTTCATGACTATCTTATCGTCACTTGGGATTTGTCTATCTTTACATCTTAGGAATAAGTCATTCTGCATTAGGGGCATCTTTGAGGGCATAGTCAGTTGTGGTTGCTAAGTTGCTCTAGGATGGTTTGCCTCACGGACACAATGTTTATTGATACATGCAACACAATGTCGCTTTCCAAAACAAAGGTGCCTTTTAATGACATGGGGCATGACATTGACATTCAACAGAATTCCTACAAAGCCATATTGGATCGCAAACATGAACAAATTATCCTATCAAAGCACAAACATGGAACACCATATTATTTATATTCTAAATTTCTGATTGATGAATCTTTACTGTGTTTGACCAATGAATAAATAAGTACTACTTAAACATATAGTTTGCTCATGGTTTGATTATGATTATTTTATGTCCTAGTGATGTTTTCAACTAGGGGCATCTAAGTCATTATAAATTTTATTTTATTGATTCTCAATTGATGATTTATTATGTCTTCTTAGTTTCTCAATGACGTCTGCGCAAAGACAAAGAGTCGCAAGGATACGGGGCATAATGTTTTCTTGAATTTCTATGTATGGTGATTGTTTGCTATGATCCTAAAAATTTCACCTAACTTGGATGTTTATGGTAAGAGTTGCCACTATGGGTGGATAGCCGCATATATCTCAATCTTTGTTATGTGTAAACTACGGTGAGTTTGACACAATTTCCTTGTCTATTTTCTGAT
>MU227938.1:2240627-2273191 GCA_018584345.1 Thuja plicata | reverse complement strand
TCAATCTTTGTTATGTGTAAACTACGGTGAGTTTGACACAATTTCCTTGTCTATTTTCTGATCTAGATTCTCACTAAGGTATATGAATCATAATGTACCCAAGGATATGAATTTTCAAGGTCATTACAAGTCCAATATCTTGCCTTAATCAGAATCTGGTATATTAAAAGGAAAGTGACTATTTTTGTTATCCTGGCTTCTATGCCTTGATACCTAAGTCTATTTCCAACATTTCAATAAAAAATAGTATTCATATTCTCATAATATCACTGGGTATTAGTGATGGTTGTACTATCAGATGGTATATGTTCCAAAAGTGCTCAATGATGATAAAAATGTTGCAAAATTTGCTAAATCAGTGACAATTCCTAAGAGTATGCATATAGCTGCACTTAGAGTTTGCTTGATGCATTTGTCAACAACAATAATAACATAAGGGATTTTTAAGCTCAAAAATGGCTTCTATCTTCTTCTAAAAATATCAAGTTAATTACATCATCTATATTACTGATATCAAATATCGTTGCACATCCATAGTATACATTTTGCATTCATTGAAAAAATGAAACTGGAAAATACAAAAAAAATAAAGCATCCATGTATTGCATTTTTACTTCTACATCCTAAGTGCATCCATACATCTATTTTACATAAAAACTGGAAAAACAAAAGAAAAATACATTTTGCATTTTCACATAGATATCATTTATGACATATTTATATCAGTAATAACACATCACATCCACATTATAAAATGATGTTATCATCTATGAACTAACTCATCAAGAAATCAAGATATCATCACATGTGCAAAAGATACATTTACCACATCTATGGAAAGAAAAATGGATACATTTACCACATAAAACATGTCAGAATCAAGAAATTGCATCAGGTATATATCCTCATAAAACATGGTATAAATCAAAGCATAAAGTGTATCAGAAAGCATAAAGTGTATCAGAAGGTATAAAGTGTATCAGTGAGCATAATATGTATCAGTACGTCACAAAGAGAATCAGATATATGTACGAATGAATGTGATATACAAAAAAGGGGATCTCAGCAGGATCCAGATATACATATATGCTCTCAAAAATGTACATATCATACAAAATGGTACACAAATCAACTCTGGCCCACCCCCTCTCCCTGGTCAGGAGGAGGAGGAGGAGGTGGCATGAAAGGAGCTGCTAGAGGTGGCATGGCCCCCTCTAACTGCTGAGCAACATGAGAAAAGGAAGCTGCTCTCTAACCCTCAGGAATTGCTGCATGATACAAGATGTAATAATATGTCACCCTCTATCCCTAATGGACTGTTATCCAGGCATGGGAATCTCTCTCCACTCTGAGCATCTCCCCCTGTGCATCCCTCTTAGCTCTCAGTCGCTCAAGCTGTTTGTCCCTGTCCGCTAAAAGAGCATCAGTGGTAGTAACCCTAGCCTCCAATGCTATGATCTGAGCCCAAAGTTTCTCCCTCTCCTGCTCACATCTAGATAAAGGGTCCCCATCTCTACTAGGATCTTGCTCCTGGGCTCTTTGTCGTTGCTGTCTCTGCTGCTCTACCGTAAGTAATGGTCCAGTGTCTCTCTGTGGGGCCACAAATCTAAACCTCTATCATCTGCCTTGCCCACTGCCGCTAGCAACACCTGGATCCACTACCTCTCCTCTGCCACCTCTATCATCTTTCTCATGCCTGTCATCTAGAGGGGGACGCTTGCCACCATCTCTGCCCCCATCTCTACCACCATCATGGCCTCCATGTCTCCCAGGTGCTCTGTCTTTGCCTCCTCTACCTCTAACGGGTCGGTCATCAAGATCATAATCCAGAGGCTCCTCTATACGAGGAATGATCTCCTCAGGCACTGTAAATCATGGAAAAGGATACTTGAGAATCTCTACAGCATACCCATCTAAAACTTTGACATCCTTGACATTTGGATGCAGGTCCTAGTCTATAGGGCCACCATGTCTCGGATCTCCTGTGATGCAATCTCATACATCAGCTGTACATCCCAATCAGATGCCTTGTCCCTAATACGAGCATACACTGCAATGTCCTCTGTGTGGCCCTGTCGACGACCATACTATCTCAAAACTCTAGTGATGAGAAAGTGCTCTATGATGTATCTAGTACAGCCGATCAAATATCTGCTCTAGCCCAAGAATGGTACCTGTTGGGTATCAGATGTCCATACCTCGCAGTCTAGGTATGGCCGCCACACGACCTCTGTCATATCATCGAATAATCAACGCCAATACTCGACCTTGCCCAGATGGGGATGCTGAAAGAGGCCTGCATACATATACACATAGGGCTACTCAGGTTCCCTCTGCCTATCTACTATCAGCTGTGTGACAAGGATGTGTTCCTAGGCCCAAATCTGAAGGATCAATATACCAATAGTCATGCTGCGGGTATGGTGGTACATAATTTCATGAAGTTCTCTGTATATATGAGCTAGTATGCAGCTCCCCCAAGAAAAATGTCGATGGTGGACGATCATCTGCTCCACCATGCTAACCCGGCCCACCAAGAAACCATGTTGACCTCTATCTGGCATGAGTATGCCACCTACCAAGCCTGCTAAGTACACAACTAATCTATCATAGTGATCAACCATATAATCCCATGACAGGTATCTATGATCTATGGTGTCATCCTAGAAGAATCTCTGAGCAGTCCCCATCACCATGCCAGCTCTGGACTCAAAGAACACCTCATGTCCCACCATTGGTATGCGTAGAATCCTCAAGACATCCTCAGGTGTCACAGTAATCTCACCAGTGGGTAGGTGGAAGGTGTTGTGCTCAGAATGCCATCTCTCGACAAGAGCAGTCAACAACCCTTCGTTCACCTCGATCTCGGGTAAACCTATCATTGAATGCAATCCACATCGAATCATGGTGGTCTTCTCATCATCTGGCAGTCAGCCAGACAATGCAAGAACCCGCACAGGATAAGTGTCGCCAAAGGCGACTACCTCAAACTGGGCCTGATTTTGGACAAAACAGTAAAAAAATTAGAAACTATCTACAAAAAGAGGCAGAATCCTACTCCACTAAGTCATTCCAAGTTCACTGGATGTAAACAGATCAAAGAAAATTAAAAATCTAAGTCTTCTCCCAGATGCAATTCTGGAAATACAGGATGTGATTGCATATACAGGATGCGATCCCAAAAAAAGGGGATGCGATCCTAAATGCGGGGTACGATACCAAGTAAATGGGATGTGAGCCCTTGATGGATTTTAGCTAAAAACAAAGAAAAACTAAAGCAACTAGATGCAATCTAGGAAAACCTGGATGCGACGTAGAATTTGGGAAAAACCAGATACGATCTGGGAAAAACCAGATGCGAGTCAGGATTGACCGGATGCGATCTGGAATCCTAGATGTGATCCTAACTTCAAAGGCCTCTAAAATTGATAAAAATGCATGAAATTCAAAAATAAAAAATTCACAAGGTAGTTTATCGAGCACTTACCAGCGGTGGGTAGTCGGTTGGTCGTTGGTGTCGGTGGCTCATCTCGAATCGGTGCTTCCTCACAGGGACTACCATATTTGCTGCAGAGCTCTCTGAATTTCTATGGAGGAATGTGAAAATGAATAGTAAAATGGTAATTTTGGAGGCTTATATGGATCTTTTGAGACATTTAGGGTTTCTAAAACTCCTCCCGGACAACTCCTAGTTCATTTCTATTCTCTTTTTACTCAATCGAGAACCAAATCGAAGGTGTCTGCGATGTCTTCAGCAGCACTGTATCAATTTTGTGACAATTTTGAAACTTAGGGGTTTGCTTCATTTATTCACCACATTGGTAAATACTACACATTTCATCATACATCTTGGTCTGAACATCATTTTATCAACCTTATCACTCATATTTTCATGTAATTAACTTGATAATCGTGTGTTTGTTTTTAAAACACACCTTCTTCTACTCCACTCTTTCTTGCCCTGTCGCTTCCTGCAAGTGTTCTATTCTTTTCAAAATGAGGGATTTATTTATTTTCCTTCGATTTCATTCCCGAGGGGGCATGATCACACTATCATCAATTAAAATTTTTCTTGAAACAACATCAAAATGACTTCGTTATCAAACAAACTAGGGGCATAACAGTTTCCTTGACTAAGTCAGAACTATTAGATAGAAAGCTTTGGTTCTCATGAGCTGGATATCTTATGTTTCCTTATTTTAAAATATTTTTATTAAGCTCCTGGCAGCTTCATGCTGGCTTTTGGACGACAACCAAGTTTAGAATCAGTATTATCATTTTTGGACGATAACCAAGTTCAGAAATGGTATTTTTAAAATCTTTTATTGATCTTTGGACGACAACCAAGTTCAAAATCAATTCTATCAGTTTGGTTCGATCGAGTGTGAGACTGATCTCGTCAACATTTCATTCGACAACCAAGAACGGGATTCTCAATATTTCTGAAGTCAAAATCAAAAACTTTCTTTGAATCAATGCGTTGCTCACACATCAATTTAAAGAGGGGCAAATGTAACCACCTAAATTTGGTCTGTTCTAACTATGGACCCTATTTTCCCTAAGTGTGATCATACCCTCGATTATGTCCAAATGACCCTGTTACTGCTTGACATAATTCTTCAAATCAATTTAATGTCCTAGGTGATTTTTATCACTGATTTATATTAACTATTATAGCCATATAATTCAAATCAATTTTGACCAATCAAATCAAATCAAAATCAAACATGGCTATAATATTTAATCATAAAGGAATTAAATAAATCCCTAAATCAAATACCCACTTGCAAAATAACCCATTCCCCTAGCCTATTTAATTTAATTAAAATGGCTATAGTCCCCTAATTATTAAAAAGCAATTTCATTGTTTAAAATAATTAATTTCGATATTTCTAAATGAATTAAATAAGTTTATTTCATTTATTAATATTCCCCTAAACCCCAACCTAACGTATCTCAACCACTTCTACCTTGGGTTCTAACCCTTCTCAACCCATTCACCCATGCTAATCTTATCCTAATCCTAATTCTAGTCCTAACCCACCTCCTAATGTTGTCACATTCCATTAAGGAATGCTTAGAAACTCAACCCACTTGAGAAAGTCAACTTTCTCAAGCTTGACTTCCTTAAGGTCCACTTTCTCAAGCCATCCTCTTACACTCTACCTTGCTTCTTTAAGGCATTCATTAATGCCTTATTAATGAAAGATGCATTAAGCCTATGTCTCTCCCATGCCTTATTAATGTCTTGGGCATTAATGGCTCTTACACCTTCATTAATGAGCCCCTTCACTCATTAATTCACCTTGTTCCCCCTCTCTCTCTCTCATTCTTCTATAAATAGAAGCCATTTTTAAGAGTAAAGGAGCCTTCACATTAGATCAAAAATACATTGTTATGTTGTTGAATTAACATTAGACTTATATTTCATCTTTCATTTCATGCTTTTGCATTGTTTTCATTACAACTCTTAGAGCTAGATTGCATGCTTTATCATCTTTTTAGCTTGGTTTTGAACTAAATCCTTCATGCTAGGTTGTATTCGTCACTGATTTGTAACATATTCTAAGGGTTGATATATTACTAATTACACTCTTCCTAGTTAGCAGGCAATAGGTCGATATTAGTGGTTTTGAATGTTTTATCTAACCTTTTGGACTAATGCAATGACTTATTGAGTGTTTGTGTCTTTTTCATCAGGTACCCAAATACACACACACAACTAGTAGTGATGCTAGTGTTGGTGTTGATGTTAGTACTAGTCTTGGCATTGGCATTGGTGGCTTCTCTACTACTCATGATGTTTCAAAAATTGGTAATCTACCTCTACCTCCTCAACCTCATAATCATGTTCTCAATACCATATTATAAAATATGGGTCAATTATAGAAACAACTCACCAACCTTACTATTTTTGTCTATCAATCTTCTCTCCCACTATATTGTCATTCCAATCATCTTTCTATGCAAGTTCTTAACACTTCACTTCCCTAAGGGTCTGAATCCCTAAAGTTGTACTAATATTATGGTGATGGATTTCCTCATCTACACATTGACCCTTTTCTTAAACATTAGGTAGTAACTATTATAATCTGGATTATGTCTTTCTTAAGCTATTCTCTCAACTCCTTAAGGGAACCATGATGAAATGGTACAACTCTCTTCAATATTATTATATTCAAATATTTAATCAAATAATGGATGCATTCCACTAATGGTTTCAAGAAAACATCAACAACAAGGTCACCATTGATGACCTTGTTCATTGCAAGGAAAATTTGAATGAGAAAATAAGAGATTTCATTTTGAAGTATTAATCTATATCTATGAAATTTCACTATTCCATGTCTAATGGTGACCTTCAAAGGATGTTCATCAAAATTTTATAGCTGACATTTAGAGAAAAATGTTTTTTGAGTAGGTGCCCAAACTTTACCAATATTTCTAGCACTTTGACCAACGATAAGCATACAATGGCTCAATTTGGAGATTCAACTTTTAATTCTCATGATGATACCTTAGGAGGTGTGTCTTCCTTGGGTGCATCTTAGAAAAAAAATGTAGCTAGTGTGATCATATTCCCTTAGGCCTCAAAAAAATTTCCTTCAAACCTCAACAAAATCCAATTTTCACCAAATTGGCCCATTCCTATTTGAGTATTTTGCAAATGTTGTTGAGAGAAAATATGGCGACTCTTGCCAAGATTAGACTCTTCTAAACATTTTTTTATTTCCCTTTTTGGCATTACGGTTCAATTTTTTTCAGTATCACTATGTGTGTGGTCATAAAACTAAAGGTTTTATGAATATTTGGCATATCATCCAAGATCATATAGATAGAAATGACATTTGGGGAAGGGAGAAGAAGAAAAAGTCTAGGAAGTTGGTGGGGAAGATGAACAACAAGCTTTAGATTTACACTGATTCTTTTTTGTGTTGTATTAAAAAAATTTCACCTTTGTATAATCATCTTCTCTTACATCATGTTATATTTTATTTGTAAATATTTTCACTATCAATCCAATCTTAGATTTTTACTAGAGGGTTAGAAATGTTGATTTGACATTCAAACCTCTAGATGCATCATACTGAAGAGAGACTTTTCCTTTATACATCCCTACAAGGATAAATAAAAATTCCATTAGAGTAGTTATGGTTGCTCATTCTTGCAAATTCAATGCTATTATGGAGGAGGTCCTCTTTGTGAATGAGCTACATTAGGCAAGGTCCTTATGAAAAAACAAACTATCTATTCTCCCTATAGATTCCATAAGTTTACGATTGAATCTTTCAATGATGCTATTCCAAAAAGATTCCATAGGTTTCAACCCTAGCGGAAGCCCCAAGTAATTAGAGGGGAAGAGGGAAATATTACAACCCAGGATGGCTTCCATTTTCTATTGTCTAAGAGCGGGAGTATTGACAAAATACAAAAAAAAATTCTCCTAGTTGATGAGCTGACCAGTGGCATTAGAATAAATATTGAGGACCTGCTTTATATTTCTATCTTCCTTGATAGAAGAGATACCCATGAGAATAGTATCATCCAAAAAATATTCATGGGAGAAGGACAGATTGCTCAAGGAAGGATGAAGGCCTTGCCGCAAACCTTGTTGAACAAAGTTAGAAAACAATCTCCCCAGGCTTTCAGCTAGAATGGAAAAGAGAATGGGGGAAATAGGATCCCCTTGGCAAAGACCTCTTAAGGGAGAGAAATTTTTTGAAGAAGAATCATTCACCATGATAGAGATAGAGGGTGTAGAAATCACCTGGTGGATCATATGAATAGTTTTCCCTTTAAAACCAAAAGAAAAAATAATTTTGCATAGGAAGGCCCAGTCTACCCTATCATAAGCTTTAGATAGTTCAACTTTCATAAGGAAACCTTGCTTCTAAGATGCCTCCAGCGAATGGATATTTTCATGGACAACAATAATAGAGTCCAGAATCTGTCTCCCTGACATGAAGCCATTCTGCTAGGGGGAAATAATAGTGGGAAGGATCAAAATAATTCTGAGTGAGAGGACTTTATAAATTATCTTATAAAAAGAATTGCATAGGCTGACAGGTCTGAAACTATCCACCGAATCAACGTTAGGTTTCTTGGGGATAAGGACAAAGAAGGTGGAATAAGTTTCTTTCAATAGGAGTCCTACCCCAATTGTTAGTTAATGGATTTTTCCCTCGGCCTTAATTGAATAAAATTAATTCAACTGACTCTATATAACCCAATCGGGAATAAATATGTTAATAATGGTTGGGATTTATCTTGATGATCATATCCCTCTACATACAGGTGCAACTCCCTCTATAATAATTTTCAATTGGCTCTTCAATAACTAAATCAATAAAATTGCATGAATAATACTTTTAAACATAAAGTATGAAAGGCTTTAGCATTCATACATAACCATGACATGAATCTCATAATTATCACTTAAAATGAAAGAAAAAAGATTGAGTCAACAGATTGATCTACATGATGGAAAGAGGATAATTTACTAAAACATAACTTGAATTACTTCCATAGCTCAAAGAAACATAGAATTATATCACAATCACAAATGAACCCCAAATAAAGTTACATCCATGTAATCAGAATGAAGACATTCAAAGCTTAGATATATATTCATATTAATCACCAGATCAAAATATACTTTAAACAGTAAAGTTCATGTATCTGCAAATTATTAAAATAGCTTACTAACTATAGGAAAATCAAAATTTGGCCGACCCTTACTGAGTCATAATAAGCCATATAAATAGCCCATAAGCATAACTATTTTTGAGATAAGTTTTAAAACTAACTCCACCATAGAGTAAAAGTAAAGTCTCAAATTCATTAACAACAACCATAATGAAAAGAAAGGGAATAGTCACAAATGGTTATTATGAAGAGAACATCACCAACCACATTCAGGACTATGGTGGGGTTGCAGATAATGAGGGCTTTCCCTACTATTTCCTCCATTCCATGTTCTCATTTCATAATTTTATCACCTGCTGATGATCGTGAATTTTGATATACGCAATTCTTTGTTTGTAAACCTTATTCTCCTTTTGTACCAATGCAATCTTATCCTTATGCATTTTCAAGTGATCAAGGAAAATAACCAGCATGGATTCCATCTTATCTATTTGAGAGAAATCTTCTGATGACACCGATTTAGCCCTTCTAATTGCCTGAATCCTTTCTCCAAAAGCCTTATTCATATCTTCTGACTTCTACATTGTTTTCCAATCATCTTTAAACAATTTAACATAAATATACCTTAGATCATTATGCATTACCCCCACCACAATAATGATCTCTTTTAAGAGCTTGGTAGACTCTTCCATACCCTACTTTATAATGGAGTTTCTCCATTCTAAGTCTTCTTGTGATACAAAGAGGACTTCATCCTCTAACCTTGGGATAGATCTCTCAGCTAGAAATTTCATTATGTCATACCACTCTATGTCTACTATTTGATCCATTATCACATTCCACTAGGCTTTCTCTTTGTCCTATTTATCCATCTCTGCTTCTAGGATATGTTTATCCATAGTAGCTTCTTCATAAGTTTGTCTTAGAGAATCAATGTATTTGGTCCCTTAATCGACCACTAAATCTAACCAACTAGCATAGGCCTCAGCAATTGACCTATTACGTTGGATTTTCTCCTTCATTTTCTAAATGTCAGGTAATTTAGGATCAAATGGTAGGGAAAGCTAAGGCGCAGGCAAGATATCATTATTATGAATTGAGTGGATATACTCATCCATTTGCTTGAGATCCAACTTAATCTCTTTCTTCTCCTTCTCATCTTTCCAGGTCCTTGTGATTATCTTCTTCATGGAAGACTCTAGATGTTTGAAATCCATAGCCTGAGTGGCAACTCTAAGGTCCACTCTCAATTTTGAAATCTTTAGTTGTCACTTCATCAGAGTTCTTTTCAGTTTTAGGTGTTGCTATTTATGAAAACCACCATCTTGTTCTTGAATCTACATAAACCATTGCTTCAGTTTTAAGCTTCTTGGTTTTAACCCCTTTTCCCAAGAAATTTCTTAACATGTCACTATATGGTAGTGAAATAGGAACTACACTGCACTTTCTTCTAATAGAGGACTAAAGCCAATCAGGTGTACTTACTATTTTTTAGCTAGGGGAGTTTGTAGTAGGGTCAAGCCAATAGTCAGATTCTCATCAATGAAGTGTTCACCTTTTAAATCTCCTCCAGACACAAAATCATTAGTATCCAGAATATCAAATATCTAGTCCTCCATAGCTGCATGAATTTCCTTAGTAATAGAATCCAAATCTACCACTTCCTCGGTAACAAGGGATTTCTTCAATATTTTTCTCCTCAGGTGTTTGACTCTTACTGTAACTTCTAATTTGGATTTCTTCAATGAGCTCTTTCTAAGCTTGATTGTACCTACAAGATCAATATTAATAGGGAGATTAGGAGAAAAAATCTTATTCTAGGTCACCAGAGTATGTTGAGGCTCTACATAGGTTTCATCTTCAATTACTCACAATTTTCCCAATATTCTCTCACATAACCATATTTCCATTCTCTGTATCACGTTGAATGTTGGGGATTGTATGTTATCTTCCTCCTTTATGCCTCAATCCTACTCAAGTATAGGCTTTGCCTGCACCCTATTCAATAATTCTGAATCTAACACCTCCTCTCCATCTTCTTCTTCAACACCCTTGATATCAATCAAAAGCTTCATACTAACAATCTATTTCAATGTGAAATGAGACCATAGTCTTTTCCATACCTCAACCTCATCTTCGCAATCCTCCTATTAATCTTCTAGCTGGAACATATGAGTAAGATTGTCTTTCCTTTCTAGGTAGGACTATGCAAATCTTTTACTATCAAATTTGGGACGAGCCACATAAGTTTTAAAGTTAAATATTTTAATCTTTGTCACCAAATTCAAAGCATTAGAACTAGTTTTACAATAGTAATATCCAAGTTCAACAGGAAACATTATCCCCAAAAGATCCTTCCCTTTCAAGCTTTTTCTAATGAGTCCCAATTATCTACATATCTTTGTAAGTACTATATTATCCAATACATACCTAGGTAGCCTTAAGGGTTCACCTTTGAATCCTCCTACTCTTATATATGTGAACTTGGGGAATTGTATAAAATAGCTACCATAGGTATTAACCAATTGGACTACTTCGTCAGAAAGACTCTTGTGCAAGTTTCCTTGTAGCTCAAAGACTAGTCGAGCCAAAAAGACATTATTTTCTCTATTGAAATTCTCTAAATACCTCTATAATTGCAAGAGAGGGTTACAATCATATATTTTCATTCCTGGGACCCAAGGTTCATGTGGTAAACTAGTCCATAGCCTAGAACAGGCTAAAAAATAGAAAAGGAAGGAGGACATGTAAAATCTTTTCATTCTGACAAAATTTTCCAATCTTTCCTGTAATCTTTTTGCAATCAGCTCACCCCAATCTAGAAATTTATGTTCATTCAACAATACATGTATGTAGAAAAACATCCAGTCTTCCCAATAAAAAGTATGTTGGTTCCCTTTAACCCTATTAAATAGAATTACAAAATCTCTAATCTTTGGAAGGAAATATTCTTGGGCGAGGGGACTGGGGAGTCAAGAATTGCCCCTTTTGGTATTCGATAGCCAGCTTCTAGCAATTACACTTTTATACTCCTTTTTAGATAATAATGAGTAGGTTCTTCCTATAGTCCATGATTCATACAACTCCTTATTAGGGATTCCCATGGCCCTCATAACACCTTCTCTGTCTATTTTCACTAAAACTTCACCATAAATAATATGGATACATTTTTCATTCTATCATACCTGTTGCTATACTCCAAAAATAGCTCAAGGCAAGGGGCCATAGTGGGAAATGTTTCCGCTTCTATAAAACAACTTTGGTTTATCATGTCTACCATTGAGTCTTCTTTAGGATCTTTGAGTCTCTGTAGAATTTCTTCTATAGTTATTGGAAGAAGTTTTGTATCTCCCATCTCTGGAACTGAACTAACAAGACTCGAGGAACGTACTGACTTCGCTATAACAGGCCTACTATACTTCATTTTTTTAATTATAAATATCTAGAAGATAAACAAAGGAAAACAGAAAGAGAATTTCAACTTACTATACTGCAACATAATATAAAATCAGAAAAGATAAAGTTTTAATAGACTCACCAGAATTCTTCCAATTTGACACTCTATTGCACCACTAAGATTAGCTTTGTCAATTTTTTGCTCCTCCGGATTTGGAATGATTTAACCAAAAAAATGAAGAAATTTATTGTCATTTGTTACAAAAAGTGGGAGATCTGCCTAAATCCTTGGTATGCTTAAACATTCACATCCCTTGCATAAATTCATGATGAATTGACACCAAGTGTTACATGTTATTAAATAATGGTCATTTAAAACCATTCAGACTTTATGTGTAATGATTACCTTTCCAAAATAAAACTTTTACACTTTAAAATCCCAAGAATATTCTTTCTCTATACTCTGCCTATTTCCTCATTTGAACACCTTTAATTCCAACTTCATATATGCAAACATCGGACTTTGAACTTAGAGGTTCAAAATAAAATTTCATATTTAATAAAATGGACTAGACCCAAGACTCACCAAGAAAGATGTGATGACTTCATTAATCATTAAGACATAAGGATTTCCGCTTGCACTTTTTTATTTTGAACATTGAACTTTGAACTTTACAAGTTCAAAATAAAAGTTAAAATTGGAGGAGACCACCTAAAGGATGACTTAGATAAAACAAAGATGCAGTAGCATAAGATGCACAAGGGGAAATCAAACATTAAATTTGACATGAGACTTGGTTCAAACAAGAGGTTCATATTGGAAGCTCAAAACGGGAAAAAAAAACTTAAGAGAAAGAAGTACAAAATATACACTTAGTCACCAATAAATATTGAGGGGTAACATTGGCTTCGAATGGGGACTTGTACTATCTAGGGACAAGGGATGAACTCTAGTATCTCTAGTTTTGGATTTGTGATATAGAGTCAGATGGGAAAAACTTTACACAAAAAAAATTCCTACAACCTAAGCACAAAAAAAAACTTATGTATAAGGGGAATCTTAGAGAATTTACATCTAATATAATTTCAAGTCCTCCCCATTAAAGGGCAAGGGAAGTGGAGTCCCATCAAGATATTGAAGCTTAAATGAATTAGGTCCAATTAATTCATTGGTAACAAAGGGGCCCTTCCATAAAGATTGAAACTTACCATGAACACCTTTAGGTTCCCTACGCTTTTCCTAGAGCAATACTTGATCATCTTGCATAAATTTGCTTGGCCTGACTTTTCTATCAAAAATATCCTTCACTCTGGCCTTATGCTATGTGATATGATCAATGAGCCTTTTCTAGTTTTCTAGTATTTTTGATAGGTACATAATCCTTTTTTCAACTTCATTTTGAAAACTATTGTCTTCAATCACGTTTTGCAATTTAGCAGTAGATAATTCCAAGGGGAGGGACAAATGAGCTTCTACATCGTAACCCAACTCAAAAGGGGACATCCTAATTTCTCTCTTTAGAGAGGTCATGTTTTCCCACAACGCCTCATATAAATTTTTATGCTAGTCTTTAGCATTCTCACTCACCAACTTCCTCATGATATTGATCAGGTTTTTGTTGCTTGATTCTGCTTGACCATTACCCTGGGGGTAATATTCTCAGGCATGAGAGAGAGTTATACTGTGGTCATAGAAGAAAATATATATTTCTTACAAGGATAATGTTTTTGCAATATCGATCACTATCTTGTGCGGTATACCAAACCTCACTAGGATGAAATTCTTCAGAAAATTATAGAGTAGTGTTGAAGTAGTTTTCTTTACCGGGATGGCCTCAACCCATTTTGTGAAATAGTCTTTGGCACTCAAGATATGGGTATGTCCAACATACAAAGGAGGGTTCAAGGGTCCTATAAAGTCAAGGCCCCACTGATGAAACAATTCTTCAATAATCACTGGTCTTAGAGGTAGAGCTTCTAATTATAGTTTCCCGGTAAATAACATACACTTCTCTCATTTAGCATTCCACTAGTATGCATCCTTAAACATACTCGGCTAGTAGTAACAGTTTCTCAAAATTTAAAAAGCAGTCACTGTTGAAGAAAAATGTCCCCCACACACTTCATTATGAAAAGCCTTCAATAACCTTTCTTGTTTCTCTTTGTCTATGCACCTAAGGAACATACCATCGAGTCCTTTTTATTAAGTATGTCATCAAAAATCCCATACTTAGCAGCCTTAAGTCTCAGGTTACGCTTCTCCTTCACGTTCAAGTGCTCTGGGAAATATCCATAGGTCAAATAGTGCACCACAAAAGAAAACCAAGGATTTGTTAGACCAACTAGTAGTGTCAGGGGAAATTCCTCCTTCTCTCCTTTGCTATCAGCTAGCAGCTTACATAGACCCTACCCCTCCAACCAGCTTGTTGACGTGATATCCAAATCAAATTTTTGGCTACCCAAGTGGCTCTGTTCTTGACACCAACTTCTTGTTGTGTGAGAATTATCTTCACAATAGTGATTGGTACATACATCCTGGTATGGGAGTGTAAAATATAGTACCTAAATTTTTTAACAACTTTAACTACTAAGAAGGGTTGTTTTTGCAAGAGAATAGTTTAACTCATGTTTCTTCAACAGAATGCTCATAAAGGATATTGGGATCTCTTCCTCCTGCTAATTTTTTAGCATCAGAATACCTGATAATGAATGGTCTAAAGCATTACAATAAATGATAAAATCTTTTCTGAAGTCAGGATGAATCGATGTTGGGTCTTTATAAATTTATTTCTTTACTACTTCGAAAGAAGCAGTAGCCTCATCATTCCATATATATGTCTTCTTCTCACTCATTAGGTTAATGAGGGGCCTCGTGGTCTCTAGTAAGTGAGGGAAAAATTTCTTGAAAAAATTAACTTGACTGAAGAATGATTTCACTTCAGTTCTGTTGGATGGTAAGGCCAACTTCTAGATTTCTCTTACGCGCTCAGGGTCTACTCGTATTACTTCCTTCGACACAATGTGGCCCAAAAGATTTCCCTTAGTGACAAAAAAAACTGACTTTTTGGGGTTTAGATAAATTCCATGCTCTCGACACTTCTGCAACACATGCTGAAAATATTTGATATGCTTCCTCCTTCTCCTCGAGAAAATTGTCAAGTAATTTAAATAAATGAATATAATTTTATTTCTTAGATGACTGAAAGTGGTGTTCATAGCCCACTAAAAGGTAGCAATATCATTAATTAAGATGAAGGGAATACGACTGTAGGAAAATGTACCCCAAGGTGTCATGAAGACCATTTTGTGTTGGTCTTCTTCAGCTACGTTAATCTGGTTGTAACGAGAAAATCCATCCAATAATAATGACATCATCTTTGATCTCAACACAGTCTTCAAGATGTCATCCATTACCGGGAGGGGATAATTATCCTTCAAACTCCCTTGATTGAGATTACGGACGTCCACACATATGTGTATCTCCTCGTTCTTTTTTCACCCTAGTATGATGTTTTCCACCCATGTCAAATGGTGAATCAGGTAGATAATATGATCTCGCAACATCTTGTCTACCTCTTTGAAAATAGTGTTAGGTACTTTAGGATTGTAGTTTCTTAATTTCTTCTTGAAAGGACTTGTTCCTAGTTTGAGTGGTATATGGTCCTGCACTTGATCTTAATTGAAGTCTTTTAGGTCCTCATAAGACCAAGAAAAGATTTCCTTATAAGAATTTAGTAATCGAGTAAATATTTTATATTCCTCAGATGTACAATAGACTCCCAAATTTACTAATTTGGGATCAAATTCTTCTCCAATATCCACCTTCTCATAAGCCCCTGTTATGAACTTTTGTGCACCGCATGGATACCAGTGTAACAATCCCATCAGTCAAACAATTTCTCAAGAGATACCAACACCTTTGGAATTTTGTTACCCTTTAGCTGAATCACCTTTGTCTCTGGGTTGCATTCTTTATCAGGAGAAAAATCATAACAGCCAGATTCAGACCCTTCAAATTATGTTGTGGAAAACACATCTAAACACTGCATAAAGAGATTGATTTTCTTATAATAATGGAAGACCTATCATGAGTTTGAATTATATGGTACATTGGTCCAATGAACTAACTCTATTCTATATACATTATCATAGAAATTAGGATATGACATCATGAGAGAGGTTGACCCTGCCAAAGCATACACTCTAGAATTGAATTCCCTTGGTATTGTTTCAATAGAAAAAGCTTCAAAACTATCAATCTCATCCCAGAATCAGTTGTGATAATGCCTGAGTCTATCATTCTTCACTACAAAGATATTTTGTGCTCATTTACCAATTAGTTCTGCATCCCCTACAACTTTCAATATCTTAATCCCTTTCCTCTTTAGTTCAATTCCTAGTAACAGAGCTTCATATTCCATTGTTTTATTAGTGTTACAGAATTCTAACTTGAAAATAGAAGGTATTTTCTTTCCTTCTGGTGATATCAATACCACACCCACTCCCGAACCAACATTGGAATAACTTCCATCAAACTCTATGGTCCACAGAAACTGGTTTTCCAACTGCATATCTTCTACTGCATCAACCTCGGGAAGGATTACACAGTTACTGAATTTGGATTCTTCATACAAAATATGGGACCTAGAGTCTTTAGAAGGAGAACAATATACTTCAATTTGGGTTCAGGTTGAAGGATGACCTTCTCTTTACCTACTAAGATGCTAGCTCACGACCATTCCAATTTAATTTCCCTCCCAAGGTCTTTGTAGAAGGTGTGACTTAACATCATACCATAACTTGCAGGGATGTCAGCAACCATTTTTTTTAGCTTGAGGATTTTTTTGGGATGAGCTGCTAAGGCTACTTGGGCATCTTAATTTGACCTAAAATGGCACTTTCTTAGAGTCCATCGAATATAAATGACCAAAATTTTTAGTGAGGGGAAATTCTAGCGCTTCAACCACAAAAGATGGCATGATGTTGTCAGGAGTGCCAGAGTCAATAATACAGTTACTAAGCTTGTAACCATGAATAAATAAGAACACGTAGAAATACTGAGGCTTGGAAAGTGATTGAGAAATTTCAGTTAAGATCTATTTTTGAGGTTGTGGTAGGACACTTTTTGGCTGGCTTGGTGAGGTAGAGGAAGATGGTTGATACAAGTGCATTTACTTACTTTTCATTTGCCTTTTGTAAATTATTTCCTTTGACATACTCAACAATTTTATCTAATTCCCTAGGATTCAACCTGGGATATTCAGTCAGGGAATTTTTATTTTAGAAGATTTACAAAACTCAAGAATGTCAAAAGAGGGGTTAGTATCAAACCTTTTCAAGATTGGAACCTCCGATGAATTTGAACGTTTAATCTTTAAACTATTTGGAGTTCCATTCAAAGGTTCATTCACCTTGTTGATATATGTTGGAGAAAAAAAAGGAGAGGATTTGTATCCTATTAGGTTTCTTGTTAATACTAAACTTGAGGGCTCCTCAAAAGTCATGAAAATGTCACCTCCACTTTCCAAATTTGATTTGTATTCAAGGTAATAAATTTTGGAGTCGTCAAGAAATTTTGGACTAGCCTCATCTTCATGAACCTCCTCGACTGCTTATTTTTTATTATTCATTTGAACATATCTCACTATATCTGGACAAGTACCACCATCATGATCATCTATCAGATGGAATACACACATTTTAGTTTTTCCACCTGGGGGCCCTTTTGTAACTAACCCCTGCTGAGAAGATGGTAATATTAATTGCCTTCCAGAGGTTCCAATGGATTGATTTTGAAACCTTCGTGGGATGCCTTGATACATAGCATTGGTTCTAGGAAGTCACTTCTTTAAGGTGATCATGTCATTCACAAGCTCCTGGACCATAGGGTCAGATGAAGATGATGCTTGCGAATGGGAAATTTGAACCTCCTTTCTCCACATCCCTGTATTAATTAGGTCATTTTCCAGCTCAATTTCCTGAGTCTGAGTTGCATTAAAGTTTGTCGGCCTACTTCTTCGGAGATGAAATCCAATTTCTGGGGGCATAGAAATTAGAAAGAAACATTGTTGATTCTCTGGGGTGGGTCTCTTAGCAGTAGGAATTTTATGTACAATTTTATTGTATTTAGCTACATATTCTCGCATTGGCTCATGTATTTCTTTTTCATTTGGGTCAACTAAGCTAGAAACTACTATTCATCATCAGTGCTCTTAAACCTATTTTCAAAGGTTATTCGCATATCATACCATCTTGTTCTAGAATTTTCTTGGAGGTGACTAAACTATTGTGCAACACCTTATGACAGGGTTTGCACAAAGAGCCTCACGACAACATCCTCATGTTGCACTGCCAAGATACCACTAGCTACATTAAAGGTATTCAAATGTTCGTCAACTGAAACCTTCCCATCTCCGGTGAATATTGGTAAGACATATTTAGCACCTTTTGGTAAAGAATGATGTGCGGGTAGATTCAGAGGTCCTACTGCAACCATTGTGATGAATACGAAAGAAAGGTTAATGTTCAATGGGTTGGAATTGAATTTCAAAGGTGTAGGTGTCCTTGAAAGGACTAGGGAGTTGTAAGACAGTGAATTTGTTGATGTCTGAGTTGGCTTAGGCTTGCTTTTAGGTTTCTAAGGTAGGGTTAAATCAAGGGAACCTGTAAGTAGTTTAAGAGCTTCTAAGTCTAGATCTATTAAGCACTATTTTGTTTGGGACTTGGTGAAACATTTGGAATCCATTCTGAAAGGAATGAAAGGAAAAGGAAAAATTAATTATTTGGTCTTTCTTGATTCCTGATGGGTTGGGGAGGGTTTTGTGGTCGGTTATGATTTTCTCTTCTTCTCTACCTCTCAATCAAGAATCTAGAGTTTTCTGCAATGTCTTCTTCTCTTTCAAGAACTAAATTAGCCCTTCTATAGTCCTCAGGGTTTCTTCTCAAGTTCCAGGATACTATATTCAAATCGCTAATGATATCCTCCTGGGTTTCTTGAAAACCTAAATTTGGCTGTAGATAGGGAAGACATTCTCATGGGGTAAAATCATTTTCCCCCATAAATAGGCAACTAATATTTGTGTTCAAAAACAAGAATTTTCCTTTCCCCAGTGGAGTCGCCCAAATATGTTAGTTAATGGATTTTTCCCTCAGCCTTAATTGAATGAAATTAATTCAGTCGACTCTAAATAACCCAATCAGGAAGAAATATTTTAATAACAGTTGGGATTTGTCTTGATGATCATATCCCTCTACATACAGGTGCAGCTCCATCTATAATAATTTTCAATTAGCTCTTCAATAACTAATTCAAGAAAATTGCATGAATAATACTTTTAACCCTAAAGTATCAAAGCCTTAAGCATTCATACATAACCATGACATGAATCTCATAAATATCACTTAAAATGAAAGCAAAAAGATTGAGCTAACAGACTGATCTAAATGATGCAAAGATGATAATTTACTGAAACATAACTTTAATTATTTCCATAGCTCAAAGAAACACAAAACTATATCACAATCACAAATGAACCCCAACCGAAGTCACATCCATGTACTCAGAATGAACACATTCAAAGCTGCGATGTATATTCATATTAATCACCAAATCAAAACATACTTTAACTGTAAAGTTCTTCAAGTATATGCAAATTATGAAAATAGATTACTAACTATAGGAAAATAAAAAAATTTCCAACCCTTACTAAGTCATAATAAGCCATATAAATAGCCCATAAGCATAACTTTTTTTGAGATAATTTTTAAAACTAACTCCACCGCAGAGTAAAAAGTAAAGTCTCAAGTTCATTAACAACAACCATAATCAAAATAAAGGGAATAACCACAAATGTTTATTCTGAAGCGAGAATCATAAACCACGTTCAGGATTGTGGTGGGGTCATGACTGATGAGGGATTTCCCTATTGTTTCCTCCATTCCATGTGCTCATTTGAGAATTTCACCACCAGCTAATGATCGAGAATTCTGATATGCACAATTCTTTGTTTCCAAACCTTATTCTCCTTTTGTACTAGTGCAATATTATCCTTGTGCATTTTCAATTGATTGAGGAAAATAAACAGCATGTATTCCATCTTAGCCATTTGAGAGAAATATTTTGATGACACCAATTTAGCCCTTCTAATTTCCTGAATCCTTTCTCTGAAAACCTTATTCATATCTTCTGACTTCTGCACTATTTTATCGTCCTCTTTAAACAATTGAACTCCAATATACATTTGATCATTGGACATTAACCCCACCATATAAATGATCTCTTTTAAGAGCTTTGAAGACTCTTTCATACCTTGCTTTATAATGGAGTTCCTCCATTCTAAGTGTTCTTGTGATACAAAGAGGACTTTGTCATCTAACCCTGTGATAGATCTCTCAGCTACAAATTTCATTATGTCATGCCTCTAGATGTATGCTATTTTATCCATTACCATAGTCCACTAGGATTTCTCTTTTTCCCATTTATCCATCTCTACTTCTAGGCTATCTTTTGGCACAGTAGCTACTTCATAAGTTTGTATCAGACCATCAATGTATTTGGTCCCTGAATTGACTACTGAATCCAACCAACTAGCATAGGCCTCAAAAATTGACCTATTCCATTGGATTTTCTCCTTCATTTGCTTACTATTAGGAGATTTAGGATCAAATAGTAGGGAAAGTTGAGGCATAGGCAAGACATCAGGATTATGAATTGAGTGGATATACTCTTCCATTTGCTTGAGAGCCAACTTCATCTCTTTCTTCTCCTTCTCATCCTTCCATGTCCTTGTGATTATCTTATTCATAGAAGACTCCATATATTTGACATCCATAGCCCGAGTGGCCATTCCAAGGTCCACTCTCAATTTTTAAATCTTTAGTTTTCACTTTATTAGAGTTCTTTTCAGTTTTAGGTTTTTCTATTTCTGCAAATCACTGTCCTGTTCTAGCATCTATATAAACCATTTCTTCAGTTTTGGGCTTCTTGATTTTAACCTCTTTTCCTAGGCACTTGCTTACCATGTCACTATCTGGTAGTGAAATAGGAACTACACTTTACTTTCTTATAATAAAGGAGTGAATCCAATTAGGTGTACTTATTGGGTTTTTAACTGGGCAAGTTTGTAGTAGGGTCAAGTCAATAGTCAAAGTTTCATAAAGAGAGTGTGCACCTTTTGAATCTCCTCTAGATGCAAAATCATCAGTATCTAGAATATCAAATACCTATTACTACATAGATGCATGATCTTCCTTAGTAATAGAATCCAAATCCACCACTTCCTCAGTATTAAGGGCTTTCTTCAATCTTTTTCTCCTCAGGCGTGTGACTCTTGCACATGTGGGAGTCGTAATTGCTAATTTGGATTTCTTCAATGGGCTCTTTCTAAGCTTGACTGTACCTATAAGATCAATATTAAAGGGATATTAGGAAAAAAATTCTTATTCTTGGGAACCAGAGTACTTTGAGGCTCTACATAGGTTTCATCTTTAGTTACTCACAATTTTCCCAATCTTTTCTCACATAGCCATTTTTATGTTATCTATATCACATTGAATTTTTGGGATGTATGTTATCTTCCTCCTTTCTACCATAGTCCAACTCAATTATAGGCTCTGCATGCACTCTGTTCAAGAATTTTGAATCTAACATCTCTCTCTCTTCTTCCTCAACACCCTTGATATCAATCAGAAGCTGCATACTAACAATTAGTTTCAATGTGAAACGAGACCATAGTCTTTTCTGTACCTTAAACTCATCTTTGCAATCCTTCTAGTAATCTTCTAGCTAGAACATATGGGTAATATTTTCTTTCATTCATAGGTAGGACTGTGCAAAGCTTTTACTATCAGATTTGGGACGAGCAACATAAGTTTTAAAGTTAAATATTTTAATCTCTATCACCAAATTCAAAGCATCAGAAGTAGTTTTACAATAGTAATATCCAAGTTCAACAAGAAAAATTATCCCCTAAAGATCCTTCCCTTTCAAGATTTTTCTAATGAGTTCCAATTGTCTACATATCTCTATAAGTACTAGATTATCCAACACGTACCTAGGAAGCCTTAAAGGTTCACCTTTAAATCCTCCTACTCTTATATATGTGAACCTAGGGAACTGTATAAAATAGCTACCATCGGTATTAACCAATTGGACTGCTTCGTCAGAAAGCCTCTTGCTCAAGTTTCCTTGTAGCTCAAAGACTAGTCGAGCCAAAAACACATCATTTACTCTATTGAAATTCTCTGAATACCTTTGTAATTGCAAGAGAGAGTAATAATCATAGTCTTTCATTCCTAGGACCCAAGGTTCATGTAGTAAACTAGTCCATAGCCTAGAATAGGCTAAAAAATAGAAAAGTAAGGAGGACATGTAAAATCCTTTCATTCTGACAAAATTTTCCAATCTTTCTGTAATCAGCTCACCCTAATCTTGAAATTTTTTTCCATTCAAAAATACCTATATGTAGAAATAGATCCATTCTTCCCAATAAAAAGTATGTTGGTTCCCTTTAACCCTATTCAATAGAATTACAAAATCTCTAATCTCTAGAAGGAAATGTTCTCGGGTGAGGAGACTGGGGATTCAAGAATTGCCCCTTTTGGTATTCAACAGCTAGCTTCTGGCAATTACACTTTTATACTCCTTTTTAGAGAAAAATGAGTAGGTTCTTCCTATAGTCCACTCTTTGTACATCTCCTTATCAAGAATTCCCATGGCCCTCATAACACCTCCTCTGTTTATTTTCACCAAAACTTCTCCAAAAATAGTACAGATACATTTTTCATTTCTATCATACCTTTTCATACACTCTAAAACTATCTCAGGGCAATGGGCTAGTAAATTAGGAAATGTTGTTTCTTCTAACCAACCACTTCAGTTTATCATGTCTACCATTGAGATTTATTTGGGATCTTTGAGTCTCTCTAGAATTTTTCCTATAGTTATTTGAAGAAGGTTCGTATATCTCATCTCTGGAACTGAACTAACAAGACTAGAGGAACGTATTGACTTGGGTATAGTAGGCCTATTATACTTCATTTTTCTAATTATAAATATCTAGAAGATAAGAAAGGAAACTGAGTAGAGAATTTCAACTTACTATAATGCAACAGACTGCAAAATCAGCAAAGACAAATTTTTAATAGACTCACCAGAATTCATCCAATTTGACACTCTGTCATACCAATGAGATTACCTTTATCAATTTTCTGCTCCTCTAGATTCAAAATGATTTAACCAAAAAAATGAAGAAAGATGTTGTCATTTATTAGAAAAGGGTGGGAGATTTCCCTAAATCCTCCGCTGCTTAAACATGCATATCCCCCCTCAATAATTCATGATGAATTGACACCAAGTCTGGCATGTTATTAAATAAAGTTCATTTCAAACCATTCATACTTGATGTGTAATGATTACCTTTCCGAAATAAAACTTTTGCATTTTAAAATCCCCAAAAAATTCATTCTCTGTACTCTGCCTATTTCCTCATTTGAACATCTTTAATTCCAAATTCATATATGCAAACATCAAACTTTGAACTTTGAACTTCAAAATTAGAGGTTCAAAATAAAATTTCAAATTGAATAAAATAGACTAGACCCAAGACTCACCAAGAAATACATGATGGTACATTAAACTTTAAGACACAAGGAATTATGCTTGCACTTTTTTATTTTTAACATTGAACTTTGAAATTTACAAGTTCAAATTAGAGACCGCCTAAAGGACGACTTCGCCAAAAAAAAGTTGTGATAGAATAAGATGCGCAAGTGAAAATTGAACATAAAAGTTGAACTGAGACTTGGTTCAAACATGAGGTTCAAATTGGAAATTCAAAATGGGAAAAGGCAAACTTAAGAGAAAGAAGTATGAAATATACACTTAGTCACTGAAAAATATTGAGGGGTAACACTCATCAATGTGGGCTTTATATTTTTTGGTCATGATATTTGATGAAATCTCCCATAGAGTAGGATGCTACCAAGCCTTCTTAAGCTTCTCTTCATGGTTTGGACCTGCATTGAACCAACTGGTGTATTAGCATAAACATCTTCAATAATTAAGGTCTTTGGAGCATGAGACTGCCTTGAAGGATGAGAGTGAGTTATTATCCTGTGTGTGCACCAGTTGTATTTGTAATTTATCTTTCTTCCATCACATTTGCATCCCATCATTCTCTATCCCGTATATTTTTTTCACTTCTCTAGGGGTTGTTGATGGGCCTCAACCTAAATAGGTTTAGGTCTTCATCTCTTCATCTCTAAAACTTCCACTTATCACTTTTCTTTCTAACATCCCTCCATTCTCCCAGCCTATTAGCATGTTTCATACAGAGGTGGTGTCTAGTGCAATCATGCGTGCTGAGCCTATCCCACCCACTAATCCTCATTAAAAATTTCTTGAGGTCATTAGGCCTATTATAGTGGATAATAAATCATCTCCTCCATCATTTGAATGTAAGTTTGAAAAAGGCCCTATGCCCAAATTTCAACATCAAAAATCAATTCTTGAGAATTTTAGGTCTGCATCAATGCTTGTTGTTGAGGGGGATTTTTCTTCTCCTAATTTTTCCACTCCTCTTTTTTAGAGGTTGGAAATGCAAATCATTTTTCTTTACCTCAGGTTGAGTCACTTGCATCCTATGAGGTATGCATGTTTGACTCTCTTGAGGATATTTCAACATTGTTGACTATCTTCACAAGAATGTTGACTCTTTCCTTAGTGGATCTCTAGGATGAGAATATTTGGGAAGCATCATCCTTGGAGCTAGTAGTTGGTGAGGCACCTAGGACTTCCATAGTGGATGTACATCTTAATGCTTGGCCTCTCTTTCACTATGATCTAGATTGGGAGGACGATAATCTATTAGTGGAGGATGAATTAGATAGTTCTCTCTTCTTATATGTAGATTAGAGTGTGTCTATATGTGTTCCATTGTGCTTGTATTTTAATGACGTGCTTTCCTGAAGGACCCAAGTTACTTTGTAGGTACTTGAAAACAAGGGATTCATATGTCATACACTTCCTCTATTTTTCAATCTATTTCTTCTATTTTTTATATCTTGACTTTTAATACTTGGGGACGATGCAAGACATTGGGGGAATTTAGGCCTTCTTCCATGTTGACCCAAATTTTTATTTTATCTTTGTCTTCATGAACTCTTCTTTAGATCCAAAAACTTCAATATAATGATGAGTAGCTCATATGCAGATATATGCTAATAATATTTTTCACTGTTATGAGTTCTTTTGGTGCTAAAATATACTTAGATCCCTTTGCATATTTTCATGTTGTGTGATGTTGTGGGTATCATGTGGCATAGGTTGTAGGGTAGAATTCTATGGAAACATCTCGCTATGTTGACATATTTAAACATCTATTTTCTCCTTACAATGAACCATGTTCCCCTTTGTGAAACACGTTCAATTCTAAGGGGGATATCATAGCCATTTGCATTTTCATTTTTAATTTAAATATTTTTTAAATGTTTCCTTTGTGGGGGCAAAACCACCATCCAAATATTTCACTCTATCATATGACTATATAGAATTACACAACTTACTACCCACACTAGCATAATCCTAGTGATCAATATCTCTCAATCTATATCTAATCGTCATCATTTTAATTGTTTTATCTAACTATTTTTTACACATCTAACATATTAAATGATGCATATTAGCACCATCTCACAAAGGTTCAAGTATTTTCCTTGGGGGAAAATTTGTGCAGATAGAATATTTTTCCCCCTTCATATCTTGGTATAATCTTCCTAACTATTTTTCTCTTCTTTAGCCTACATCTCGCTAAAGACCACCTACATTAATGGGAATGGAAATTTATCTTTTCATCCCTCCTCATTAATGGTTAACTAGTGATTTTTTGTGGTATATATCACTTTCCTTATTAGTGTACAAAACTAATCTTTCATATAATTATTAAAGGTAATCTAGGTGTTTCAAATTCTAGGTGTTTGATCCATAATTTGTATGAGAATTTTATTTGGGTAGCCTCAAAAAAATATTAGATGGTTCAAACTATGAGGATAAATCCTGATATTTTCTCCTAGGAATATACATCTGATAACTTTTTGGAGTGAATTGTGTATAAATAAAAGGATATTCAACAATATTCATCAATGTTGCTCAAATCCAAATATTAGTGAATCAGGATATCAATTACATTTGTTGCAAGTCTAGCCCTGATTGATTTTTTGATTCAACGCATATGTATGGATGAAAATAGAGAAATACTTTTACACATAATTGTGCAATGCATGGGAAAGGGACTTATAACAAGTTATTAAATAATGATCTCAATGATTAGGATTCATTTGAATACCTTTTTGAACTATAATCTATGATTATATGATTTGATATGGCTAAGGGGATCAAGTTGCAAAAACTATTTCTATAGGAGAATTCACATAAGAGATGGTTATATTTTTCAACTTCTTTTTTAGGATACCTTCATACCTATTTTTCCATTTCTCTCTTTTCTTTTTGTACGATGGATACAAATGAACTTCTATTTAGGAAGGTTCAAGAGATGGATTTCTTAAGAATGATTTGAGAACATTAGAAAATGAAGGTTTTCAAGTCTCATACTAGTTATTTGTTATACTCCATCAATTGGATCCTTGAAGATGATTTTTTTATGGTTATGCATCACTATAAAATGTACTATAATATTTCTCTAAATTTTCTAGGAAATATGTTGGATATGGGTGAAGACGAAGTAGTGATTCAAATAATTATCATCATTTTTGTTAAGAAGCAATTCTTGGCTAGTTTTTAGAACACCTTGTAGGTTACAAAGCTCAATGTGATATTTCCTCCTATGATGGTTTCTCATCGCATGAATTTGGTTTTGTGGCTTTTCTTCCTCATTATGAGTTATACTCTATAGGAATCTTGTAGAAAAATGAGTCCAAAAGAGAATTAATTTCCTTAATCCTATCTTGAGTATGATATATTTTGGAGGCATCTTCTATATGGTCTCTCTATAGATAAATTTTGAATGTCGATGAAGACTAAGTTAGCACAATATCTTTAATACAATTAATTATAGGATTCTTGTATTTTACTTTTCCTTAATCTAAACTAATATTGTTGCACATATGGTTCTGGTTGTTATTGATGTCAAACTTGTTGAAGGGTGAAGTATTAGTGATGTTGCATTGATGAAATGATTGTTGGTCCAAATCATAGTGTTTTTTTTTTGTTTGGGCATGTTTATTTTAGTTAAGCATGGTCTACATATGCTCCAAAAGTTCCTTCTCTGAATATATTTATCTACAGTCTAGAAGTTTTTTCATACATAAGTTTCTAGCTATATTCATTTGGTCTGAAAGATGTCTTACAACCACTTCAGTTGTGTTCCATATACTGTTGTTATGATTTTATAAAATTGCATTCTTGGTTGTTGTTCTTTCAGGATAATATCATTACTCACCTAATGATATTCGATATGGTTTAGAATATGTTAGTTGGTCTTCTATTTCTCAAAAGTTAGTCTAGTTCAAAAGATGTTTTTGATTAAAAAAGTAGCCAGAACAAGGGGGATGACCCAAAAAGAACAAGTCCAGCACAAGAAGTGAAAGACTACTAGCACATAACCAGAGTCAGCATACCCTTAGCCATTCCCTTTTTTGAAAATAAAAAACTAGAAAATAGAAACAACAGGCCCCAACTTCAACATGATGTTGGTAACTAGCCTGTTAACACCAACATACCCCAACTTCACCACGAAGTTGATAACCAGTCTATCCACGTTAGTATCAGAAAAGTTTAAAATATTATAAGAAAGAGAGAAAGTAATATTTTTATGGCCAAAAATGTTAAACAAAGTAATAGATAGGCCCAAAATGGCCAACCACCAAAAATAGCTAACAGACCAAAACATCAAAAAGGAATAGAAAACTACTTGGGGTTTTTAGCCCCTTCATTAAGCATCAGATTAATCCAATCTTCCACAAGGAATTGGAAGAGAATCCTGTCAGTTTGAACCTCCCCAGAGGTCTTCGCTTTCTTCATGTGCAGCAATTGAAGAGTCGTAGCCGTCGAATACATAACTTTGACCGCGAACTCTGCAATTCTGTTGAAGCTTTCACACAACTCTCAGATTTCCTCCTTAACCTCTCGAAGGTCCTTTTTGGAAACTAAATCCTGAAAGGAATCCTAAAGCCGCTTAATTTCCTCCTATATTTGGTTTAGGTCACCCTCAGCTTCAACCTTACCCTTAGCCTCCACCTTACTTTCCTCCAAGGCCTCATCCTTGTTACCCCCAATTTCCTTCTTAGTATCTGACTTCACCTGTGGACCAGACGATGAGGTATTCGTAAGCGGTGACTCCAAGTGATTTTCATTAAACAACTTATTTTTAGATAAATCAAGCATGGGTAATTTGAAACTTGCTGAAATTTGGGAAGATTCCTCATTTTCTCGGCTCCCTCCTTAGACAAGGTGAATTTGTCTCTATCTTTGTCAAAGTTTTCCTCATCCTTCTTAATTTTTTTCCCTTTCTTTTTATCCTTGCTACTTCCTTTCTTCCTCCCTTCTTCCTCCTCCAAGTCTACCTCTTCCTCATCATCCTCTAGATACCTTTTTCTAACATCTTTCTGTTTAAACTGAGTGTTGGAGGTGATTCTATGGGACCTCCTCCTGCTTTCATTTTCATCTTCTTCCTCCTCCGAATCAATGTTGATTTGAATTCCTCCCACCAGAACCACTTTGTCTTTCTTGGATTAATTACGCACATGAGTTTGCATTTTGGAGTTCAAAAGATGTTAGTTGGTCTACTGATGATCATAAGTTTCCTTTGTGATTTTGATATTTTGTTGAAGGTTAGATTCATACTTTTTGGTGAGATTAATGGCATTCATCCTTGGTGTGATATCAATACCTAGTTTTTTTATTCATGCAAGCCTGAGATGTTGACAAATGAAGAAGATTTTAAAATGTTCAATTGTGCAAGTTATTGATCTAGTGTAGCTATCGCTTTGTATTTGCAAAGTAATGTTTTGTTTTGGTATTGAATATACAGTGATCTCTATCTGACTAGTTTAGAGTATCTATTTTTCTCTCTAGATATGTTTGGATACAATATTAGTGAATGATGTTTGTATTCTTGTGTGACCATCCTTTTTGGTAATATTTGTGGTTCGTATGTGTGCCTTAATGATCTATGTACAATGTGTTCATTCATGCTATGTTTCAGTGTATCCAGATGTGCTACCTCATCTAGGATCATTTTTTGGTTCAGGTATACTTCACAATAAATATTGGGATTGCCATTTGGGTCTTACCTTGGTGCATGGAGATCCACATGATTCAATATTGCTTTGGAAGATTTTTTCTTGGTTGATTGTTCTACAAGCCTTAATAGACTATTCACATGTTATATTTTAGTAATGTCCCTTTTTAATGTGCAGATCATTGGATCTATCTTAAAAGGGTGTTTTGAGATTATTCGGGTTCACTCTTCCTCATGGAGTCGATTGCTTCATGTATTTTGAGCCCATATAGCCTATATAATGTAATATTGTTTTATCTTGTTAAGGCTGACTTGTAGTAAAGATTTTAATGATCTATCTTATATTTAAGGAATACATTCAAGGTGAAATTAGATGTGTAGAAGGTGCGTGGAAACTGTGAAAGAAAAGGGAAGTGTCTAAGCAGATCGATTGTGCAAATATTATAACATGATTATAACACTTGATTCATCATATACATTTTACAAATTACATTACAGATTGGAAGAGGGATTAGGAGTGCATTATCTCGTCAAACAAAGTGCATAATTAACCACTTAATCCTATGTCCTCATTGGATTCTCTAACGTCGCTACTTAAGCAACATCTCTATATTATCTCTGATCATCAAGATGTATCAATAAATGGCATCATAAGAAATATAATATATGTTTATTATATCTAGGTTCATTTTATAGCACCAAACTTAAGTATTCCTAGATTCCTTCTTTCACCATAATATCATCATCATGAGATCAATTAAGATAACCAATATATCTAACACTAACCTAGTCATTTATTTATTCCCAATCATTAACATTAATTAACAAGTAGATAACTAACTCTATCTAAACTCTTTTGATTTTTTTTTAACATATGTTAATTCATAAGACAACTATCAACAAGATTTATCTATACTATATGCACATTGTTTACCATTACACAAACATTATCACAATCTCATAAGGTAATAAACTCCAATTAACAACTCATCCAAATCTAACTCAGTATTCCCTTTACAATATCAGATCCTTTAACTAGATACATTTACAACAATATCTTTCCTAGACTAAAAATACAATGTACAATATTACATTTACATCATCCTTAAGTAACCAAGTATGTCAAGATTATTTCTAATTTTAACTTAAAATTCACCTAATCACATAGAAAATATATCTCATCTCTTACTAATCCATATTATATAATTAGATTCACATCATTAAACGTTTGCAATTATACATTCCTCCTAATCTACATCTTTAATCATTCACTAAATATAAATACATCAATATGTCTATCAATACATCAATCTCCTCCTAAGAGTATACAGAGTAAATCAATGTATATACATGAGTACAATATAGAATAAGATAACAATAGGTACAATATGAATATCTCTTATGCAAGATAACTAAGGATACTGGTAAAAAGACTCATCCATACAACGTGAACAAGTGGACCTCAATGAGAAAACATTTACCACCCAACCACGTGGAACCTAGTGGCCTACTCCCACTGACATAAGGAGGTAGACACCAAGAACCCACACCAAACACTCAAATCAAACTCAAGGAAGCGACTGAATCTCCACACAAATCAAGAAATGCAAGAAATCGTAAACAAAGAGAGGGCTACCAAAGGTGAATCATGAATTCAAATGGAAAGAGACTCTAGACCACATGTAGGACATAGTTCATCACATATACTCCCTCTTGGGTTTCCTTGGTAATGATCACTCTAGACCATGACCCCCCAAGTGAGACTCACGTATAACCAAACAACCTTTTGTGAGGACAAGGAAGTTTGATCATGCCAGTCTCCACAAGAATCTTCTACCACTCTCATCCTTATACTATACTAGAACTCAAGGTATGGGTGAGGCAACATAATTATATTGTTTAACGTGTATCCCTCCTAGTTCATTTATTAGGTTATCACTTGATTACAAACTTGTCAATGGGTTACCCTGGTACTGGTCACTTTAGGGCCCCGACTCCCATTAGAGCGAATCAACCTATCATGCACCTAAGTCCCCTAATGTTATGATAAAGATATGATTAAATAATCATAATTGATTCATCCAAAGATGAAATAGATAAACATGATTCCCATACTACATTTTGAATCAACAGATTCTAGTTTAGGGATCACACATATTACCCTTTCCTCTAGGACAAGCCCTAAACCTGAAACAAGAAATCAAACTGAATGATATCAACATAGAAGAATCAAACACATTTAATTCACATGAATTGGGCATATCTCTACCCTAAAAATCAATTAGGTCCAAGATAAAAAAAGCACCAATAATGACCCCCACAACCTTTGGTATACACTCAAAGCCTAATTTTTGCCAAAATTCATCAAAATAGGCATTATACACTTTTTTTTTTGAGAAAGATGCGCAATTGAAGGATTGTGCTATACAATTTCATAGTCTTTCCACACAACTGCAAAATTTTGAGCCTCAATTGCAAGTTCTGCAACACATTTTCCTGATAACATTAGGTAGCGGGATGCACAGGACAACCTGGGAAAGATGGATGCAATTGGGAATTAATTGAGCCATAGAAACCAAATTTGAGTAAGACCCATTTGAGATATCTTAGTTTAATTTCTAAAAACTCAATCAATTGAAACCCTAATCTAAAATAGATGAATGCAATTAAACTATTTCCAAAAATAGGTTGCACAAAAACCTAAGGAAACTCAAAACACATTTGCATCAAATAAACCAAATCATTATCAAATTACCATGAAATAAAATGTAACGATTCCATTCATAATTTAAAAATCACAAAAGACATATCAAAAATCATATGAAAAGAAAACTAAATGAGGGATTCAATTCCTACCTCAGGTCCTGTAGAGATCCAACCAAAGGAAGAAAGAGACAATGGAAAGGGAAGACAATCCAATCTCAATGAATAACAATCAATCCACCACCACTTCTAGACATTTACAAGACCAAATTAATGAAAACAACAACAAAAGTTCTCCTCCAAAAAAGAACATATCTCTTAAGAAATCACCTCTTCAAAGTCATTAAAATCCAAGCCATAACGCGTACGGGTTCCCATGTGATAAATAACCTACACAAGTTATGAAAAACAAAAAGTACCATTCCAAGTTTTACATAACCTGTGTGGGTTATGTAGAACTAAAAACATCATGTTTAGTTCTCCAGAACCCGCACATGTTATGAAGAAATAAAAATGTATGCTTGTAAACTTACCATACACAACATATATATATATATATATATA
>MU227938.1:2223668-2240577 GCA_018584345.1 Thuja plicata | reverse complement strand
TATATATATATATAGAACCATGAGGAAATATGAATGTTAACCTTTTTAGCTCAATGGAACTCGTATACGTTCCATTGAGCTAAATATATTATTCCCAAAAATCAAAAAAATAGCATTGCAACTTGTTCCAATGACCCATTGCTATTTTTCATGTCTTTCTACGACAGTATCATACATGTTTTCATGTTTTTGTCACATTTGATTTCAAATGATTGATTTATCTTATATTTTGGATTGTTCTTGAAGTTATTTTAGTGTTATTACTTTAGATTATAACAAAATAATGATAATTTGTTGTTTTTTGGTAAGGTTTTAAAAAAAATTGTAGTTCTTCACAACCCGTGCGGGTTATGAAGAACTTTTTTTAGTTCTTCATAACCCGCACGGGTTATGAAGAAATATAAATTTTTTAAATTATTTTTTTTAGGCTCGGTTTGCCAAGCCTAAATGTTTTGAATTTCAAATAACCCGCATGGGTTTTGTAAAATTTTGAGTTTTTTTTTTCATGTGGCCACTTTTCAGACTAGCAACTTGGTGCACTTACCCACGAAGAATATACATACATACATATACATATGTATATATGTATGTATGTCTTTTAACTTTCTATCGATAATAGTCATATAAGAGTATGTAAGAGAGGATAAATAATAAACATATATATCAAATTAGGACTTAAGTAAAAAGGAAGAAATGATAATCAAAGTACCAAAATGATCAATCATGACAAAGTAAACAATACATACGTCCTAAATCAAGAGATCACCAAAACAAATTTCCCCAACCTGATGCATCATCAAAACCATCAAATAACAATGATCACATGCTAACATCAAACCATGCACATTTGAGTAACAGGTGGGTTAGTATATATCATTCTAATAGTTTGACCGGTGACTCAAGATCATATCCATTCATCAATCAGAATGATGGCAAGGGCTAAGATAAAATGTACCTTGGTGACTAAAGATAATATTCATTCATCAATCAGAATGATGGAAAGGGATAAGATAAAGTGGGCCTTAGTTCTATCTCCCTTTAACCATCATCAAGGATTTTAAGGGCACACTGAGACTTGTAAAGCAAGGTAAAGTCTGTGCCTAGTACGTAAAAAAATACAAATATGTAGCACAAAGATGAAGCATATATGTATATATACATCTCATGTCAAATAGTACAGTCAATGAAGGAGATCAAGACATCGCACGGATCTCACAAGTGAAGAACATAACTTCATCCCTCATCATACAAATACACCATAAAGAAGATCAACATATCATATACATGAAGCATAATCACATCTAAAATATCATTAGCAGAATCATGGGTTAGTCCATAAGTATAAATTATGAAACAATAATAATCATAGTCATCATATAATCATAATCACGACCAAATAAAGGAAACATGAGTAATAATCTTGTAAATTTCAATGTATCCATTAAATCAAAACTCATCTAACAACATCACAATGTCATCAACATGATAAATAATATATCACAATAAGGCAATGTCCTAAGAAATCCTCGACACGTGTATGGTGAGAAAGGGAACACTGGAATAGTATTACATACATATGAAATAAACCTAATAGCATCATGCCCATATGATAATAGCATCATCGAATATTGATATATAAAGTCATCATACATAGTCCACCAAAATACATTAGATAGGTGAGTCTACAACATTCAACATGTCTATCATTAGTAGCTTCATCAAGTATTAGAATATGAAGTAATTAAGCTACCAAAATAGATTAGATAATTACCCCACGGGGGCTTCACTTAGTGAACCCGAGTCATAGCACGTGTGTTCATGGCATACTAAAGAATCTACCTATTTTCAAAAAATAGTGCCTCAAACTCCCTTTTTGTCACCCCCTTCCAATACCCCCACACTTGTGATAGTGTATTTCCCCTTCAGTGAAGACACTGTGAATTAATACTACACAAAAACCTAATGCAATAACATACTCACATATGCGAAAAGGGAAACATAGAAAGATCTTGCAACATCCAATAGACTCAACGCAATAACATCAAAATATAAACTCATGCTCATGATACCTAGTAGATTGTGTTAGGGTTAGAGAGGTGTTACAAAGATTATTGTTGTTGTTGGATGACAGTGAGTCGGTTGGCAACTTTCTATATCTTGTTTTGAGATAGTGAGTTTCGGTACAAGTGATTTATATTTTTCCCTAGGGCAGTGAGCCTTGTGCAAATCAGCCAGGTGTTGTTAGCCTAATCATTGTAATTCAAACTATTCATACAATGAGTTAGATTTTCGTCGTGATTTTTTCCATCCTTGGGTTTTCCAAGTAAATATGGTGTTCTTGTGTTAATATTGATTAATATTTCATGCTTTCTCTAAAGTAAATTAGTGATAATTAAATAAAGTACATTGTGATCCAGTTTAAAGTTAGTATTGTTGTTCAGACTGATTCCCCACCCCTCCCCCAATCTTGATTATTGTTGTATGTCCAACAAATATTTCCATTTTATTAGCTGGAACACCTTTTTATGTTCATTTAAAATGAACTATATAAATTAAATATTTTTTTTTTCTTTAACAAGGAGGTATCCCCGCGACCTAGCCCAGCGACCAGCAGCCCATATCTTGGGTACCTGTGCGAGCTAGGGCGAGACTAATATATTATTATTAAACTCATATAAATGCAATTTGCTTATGCTTTTAATATAATAATTGTGACCCAACATCATTATTTAATAACAAAAAATGGTTAAATAAAAACTTCAAATAAAAATATAATAAAATATAATAATTCTTAAATATAAATTACAATTTATATTCATAAAATAAATAAACTAATTCTTAAAATAAAAAATAAAAGAATTCTCAATTAAATAAAGTATACCTATTCCCTAATATCTATAACATTTCAAATACTCAACTATATTATTTATTATTTAAGTTCATTATATAAAATGATTAGAATAGAGAGAGAGATTGAAATAAATACATATTTCTAATATTTATTTACACAAATAAATGAAAATCATCAATATAAATCTAGGAAATAAACAATTTAATCTTGCACCAAACAAATTGGATATTGCTTAGCTTTAGAATATCTTTGAAGTTTTATGTATGACCACCAAATTGGAATCTTGTCTTTTAAGTTCAAACATAATTAAAGAGGAGAGCTGTTCACGCAATAATGTCACCAAAATATAATAATTTAATCGCATGAAGTAATTAAGCAAAAACGGGTTTAAAATAAACAGCTTAACAAACTTGTTTAACAATTAAGCATAGAGTAATACTCAATGCTTCGAGACAAACACCAACCAATAGAAAGCGTTTGTTTTGGCTCCCCCACCAAACACTTTAAATTTTAGTTGAAGTATGTTTATATTTCTTATCATAAATTTATTGTACCTTTCAATTGTAAGTACTAGGATTTAATGGTTTGGAAATTATATATATAAAGAGAGTTCAAGGATTTATTATTTTTTAGAGAGGAATTTTATCTAAAAAGTCATTTTATTTTAATTTATATAATATGGGAATACAAGCCCTCGGTTGAACCTTCTGGTTGGCATTTTAAGAACCTTCCAACATCACCAACAAACCAAAGGTCCATTGTTGTATTGATAAATATTGTTGTCTATATAGCAATGTTGGTTTATGCATGCACTAATAAAATGCACATTCAAAGATCATGTTTTTTAATAGAATTGTACTCATAAAAACATGTCTAGTTCTAGAAAGAAATTTCTTTATTGCATTCATAAAAAACCTATCTATTTCTAGAAATATCTATGTAAAAGACATTGAGAATTGTCACTGTGAGAGTATGTTTTCTACTTAAATCACAAATTGAATAAAAAAAGGCAAATCGTAAAAAGGTAATAATATATACAAAAGTATAAAAATGTAATAATATCTCTAATTAAAAATTAATAATGATTGTGTAATAATTTGAATTCTTGTTTATTTGAGAGACTTGCAAGTTGTCCAAACATCATTTTCTAATATTTTTTGTTACATATTACTTTAGAGTTATTTTGTTTTTCCATAGATATTTATATGATTTAGTTTTGTTTTTTTTGTACTTAGAGAGTTATTTTATAACCAAAAAAAATTATATATTATATTGGTTTTAAATTATTATTTTTTAAATGTGATTATGACATGATGGTCCATGGTGTTAGAAGCTTCTTAGTGTAAAATTACAATTTTAAGATTCTTAGTGTTGATCACTATCATTACCAATGGAATGTAATGTATTCATTAGAATAAAAATACAACAAATCATGTAATAGTATAGCAAGTCACAAAAAATTGACCTAATACATAATCATAGAATTTTAAAAAAGTGTTTATATTTTATGACACCTCAACAAAGTCATGTAATCATGCCAATGTGACATCATACTTGATGATAAAACAAAGCATTGAATTTAAGCAATGAACTTGCCAAATAAACTCATATAAAAAGTTAAGAGTGCATAAAATTGATATACACGAACTAATTAAAATGTTGTCTTTCAATTGGTTGAGTACAATTGATGAGGGTGATGGTACATTCCTTGAGTAGACCATCCACCAAGGGTCAAACCCCACAAAGTATGATATAAGAGGTGTGGTCAAAATTGTTACCCATATACTTTGATAAGATAGGTCGAGATTGTGGCCAATGCACTTTGGTGAGATAGATGTATAGATGGATAACTCCGAGTCGTTGACTCTCAACCGAAAGAATATCATCATAGATTTATGTTGTTTTCCATGTTATTTGGCAAGATAAATATCTAGATGGATAATCCTCAATTCTTGACTCTTGACCAAAAGAATATCAACTTAGATTTATGCTTTGTACTTTGGCAAGATAGATAACCCTTAGTCCCCTACTCTCGACCAAAAAAATATCAACATAGATTTATGTTGCAGTCTATTTACTTTGGCAAAATATATATCTAGATGGATAATCCTCAATGCTTGCCTCTCGACCAAACAACTATCAACACAAATTAATGCTCTATATCAACATAGATTTATAGATTACCCCTAATCCTTGACTTTCAAGAAAATGTTCAAATCCCAAGAGGTTTGATATAAAGGGTGGGGTCAAAACTTTGCCCCAAGTTCTTTAGCAAGATGGATAGGAAAATGAAAGGTCCTTTATAGTCCACGATACTAGCCACATGTTTTTGGGTCTACATATGGTGACATCAATATGGGACTACCTTGTACTCCTTGTAGGAGGCACTTAACTGTGCCACAATTGAGACATACATACCCTACCCTACCCCCTAGTGTGATTTGAACTTGTGACCTCTCTTTCAAGAGTACAAGTTCTCCACTACTAGGCCAACTCATAAACCATGAGGCCGAGACAGTAAGTACCCCATGTACTTTGACAAGATAGATAATTAGATGAATAACCCTTTGTCCTTAACCCTCGACTAAAAGAATGTCAACATAAATTTATGCTTTATATCAACATAGATTTATGGGTAACCCTTAGTCCTTGAGACACAACCGAATGTTCAAATTCCTAGACGTTTGATATAAGTGACGAGGTCAAGTTTTTGGCCCACGTTCTTTGACAAGGTAGATAAATTCTTATAACATAAACCATGAGGTTGAAACATTGTCTGAGATATATGTCTAGATGGATAATTCTCAATCCTCACTCTCGACTAAAAGAATATCAACATAGATTTATGCTCCCATATAAAACATTTATTTATTACATATATTTTCTTCTGAACGTGTTCCAAGGAAATCCTCTGCTATATTTATTTTTATTTCATATAGTTTCTTCTGGAACAACACCAAGGAAATGGTCATGCATGTGAAGGAAAATGTTGCACAAGAGCCGTCATGACAGCAAAGGCCTGAATGAAATTAATACCCTCCCAACCTATCATGATATGTCACGGGCAGAAAGGATGTATAGATTGTTTATTATTATCATCTTTAATTTATTCCACAGTACCTAACATCAAATGAAGTTATAAAAAGAAGACAAGCGCATTAATCTTACCTGATATATTGGAGATATGGTACTTTAATTGGGATTTAAATATGCTTGTCATCTTGCCTGCTTTGAATATTAATATGCTGACATCTATACTTTAGACTTGAAACAAATAATAGAAAGCCAGACGTCAGGTGGCTTACAAAAAAAGATGGGTCAATTCACAGAGTCGTGTTCTTTGAAAATGAGAACTCGCCCCCCACCCCACCTGCCCAACACCCAAATATTCCACAGTTAGGTAGGAAAGCTCTTTCTATCTTTTCATGTTGGGTAAATGGGGTTTGCAGAAAAAGTCTCAAATTTACACAATCTCGAAAAGCTACAGAGATTGTAGAAAATGGAAGCTGATTGGAATTTGGTATGGATGGGCAAGTGTGAACAGGAAGGAGAAGTCAGTGCAGAAACGGCGGTCTAATAATTAAGTGAGAGACCGTTGTTGGAGTCAATGTTTAGAAATAGAGAAAGAATAGGATATATTATTTTCCAATCTTAGAAGATTACTTTCTACAGATTTCCCATGAAATAACGATCCGCCGCGCAGAGACTGGAATATTTTTTTTTCCTAGCAAAGACAAACGTGTATAAATAACAGTTTGAAAAATTGACCTCGTTTGCTGAAATTTGCAGCCATTAGAATAATGTCACTTGCAAAACAGTCTGAAGGGCTTGTCCAATGTGTATGTTTGGAATAAAAGTGTTTTGAGATTAAGATTGAACACAGTGGGGTTGGTTTAAATAGTTTTCTTTCAATCCAAATTAGCCAACACATCAGTTCTTCATTACAAATAGATATACAATTGATTTTCAGAATAATTTCACTTGTAAAACAGTTTGAAAACACATTAGTTCTTCATTACAAATAGATATACTATTGATTTTCAGAATAATTTCACTTGGGAAATAGTTTGAAAGATGGATTTATCCAATTCTTATGTTGAGATAAAAGTCATTTGAGATTAAATTTACATTAAGTGGGGTTGTTTAAATAGTTCTAATACAATCTATATCAGCCAACACGTCTTTTCTCTTTTTTTGATTGTTGAATGTGATCCCAAACATCTATATCATTGATTCTAGAAGAATTTCGCTCGCAAAACTGTCAGTATGTTGAAATAAAAGTCATTTGAGATTGTGTTTATATAGTGGGGTTGGCTAATTAGCTCTGATCCAATCCAACTTGGCCAACACATCGGTTTTCTTTTTCTGATCATTGAATGTGGTTTTAAATGTTGATAGAATGATTTCACTTGCAAAACAGCCAGGGATGCTTTTCCAATCAATGTGTTGAGATAAAAGTCATTTGAGATTAAGTTTACAATAAGCGGGGTTGGTAAATAGTTCTAATCCATTCCAAATCAGTCAACACATCGGTTTTCTTTTTCTCATCGTTGAATGTGATTTCATATGTCAAACAAAACATATAGAATTGATTCTAGAATAATTTCCCTTGCAAAACTGTTGGATGCTTATCCAATCAGTATGCTGAAGTAAAAGTTACTTGAAATCAAGTATTCATATAGTTGGGTTGGCTAAATAGTTGTAATTCAATCCAAATTAGTCAATACATCAATTTTCTCCTTAGGATCATTGAATGTGATTTCAAAACAGTCAATACAAAGGCATATACAATTGATTCTAGGATAATTTCACTTGTGAACTAAAAGTCATTCAAGTTTATATACAAAAGAGTTGGTTAAATAGTTCTAATCCAATTCAACTTACCCAACACATTCGTTTTCTTTTTTTGATTGTTAAATGTGACAACAAAAGTCGAAACAAAAATATATACAATGGATTCTAGAATAATTTTGCTGCAAAACTATCACATGCTTATCGAATCAGTCATTTGAGATTAAGTTTACATATAATGGGATTAGTTAAATAATTCTAATCCAATCCAAATTAGCCAACACATCAGTTTTCTTCTCATAATCATTAAAGGTGATTTCAAACATGATAAAAAACATTTATAATCAAGATTTCATACATGGTTAAATAGTTCTAATCCAATCCAATTTGCCCAACACATCAGTTTTCTTCTTATGATGCTTAGCCAATCATTATGTTGAACCAAAAGTAATTTTGAGATTAAGCTTACACATAGTGGGGTTGGTTAAATAATTCTAATCCAATCCAAATAAATCAACATATTGGTTTTCTTTTTCTGATTATTGAATGTGATTTCAAACGTGATAAAAAATCACATATAATTGATTCTAGAAACAATCTTTAGCCAACTGTTTACATAATATTAAACAATATGCCCATTTGCATTTATGTCTCGCACTAAACAACACAAATTTCACAATTTCTAACATTCTAATTTTTTTTTTTTAAATTATATATAATTGGTTGCTGTCAGCTTACAAATAATTATACATTATACCCATTTTCTGTTTATTTAGCCAATTGTTTACACGAGATCAACCAAATCCACATTTACATTATGTCTCACACTAAACAGCACAAATTCCACAATTTCTAAGGTTATAATTTGTTTTTCTAGATTTTCTATAATTGCCTGCTATCAGATTATACAAATAATTATACATGATACCCATGTTGTTTGCTGTGTACAAGGGGAGATGAATGGTATGGTGCTGTGTTGGAGACAACACAAGAGACAAGTCAGTCTCTACGTCATGCTTGGTATCTGATTGTAGGGTAGGGTCAATTATTCTGTGCATTATGGATTTGTCAAGATTCTCTTCAATTGGTTTCAAAACAGTGGTGATAGTGGGTAGGTACATAACAAAAAGGGGCTAGGACTGATCTCTAAGAGAGAAAAGGAGGTATGGACGTGACTCTTAATTGCATAGGACCACACAATTTCACTTGGGAATCGGTCGGCATATGGTCCATGGGCTCAAAGATTACCACCTATTTGCATAAATATCTTCATTAACAAAAGTGATGGCATCAGTCTGCTGATAAGGATAAGTTTCAAGCCTCTTGAAAATTTTCAACAGTGCTTTGGTAGACTATATAGTCCTTGCGTGGGTATGTTTCTGGGTACATGATTGTTGCGTGGATTATGGTCTGATAAGGTAAAACCCCAGCCCACAAAAAGAATTTTCTAAGTATGAATCGAGAGGGCCCTCAAATGGCTTCCCTGCAGATAACTACACACAATGCATCAGATGAATATCACAACAGCAGTCCAACTCTCAAGGACTTTGACGATGATGGACGTCCTAGAAGAACAGGTAGACTCATTTGTTTAGTTTTCTTCCATGTGGGTATATGTTTTTCCTTCAAGTTTTCTTGGTTTTAGATTGTGATTTATGTGGAGGAAAGTCTCCATGGATTACTTACTGTGTGTAATTGTAAATTACAGGCAACATATGGACTGCAAGTGCTCATATTATCACAGCAGTTATAGGGTCAGGAGTGCTGTCACTCTCATGGGCTACTGCTCAATTGGGATGGGTGATTGGGCCTGGAGTTCTCATTGCTTTCTCTTTTGTCACTCTATATACCTCCACCTTACTTACAGACTGCTACAGATCTCCTGATCCAGTCAAAGGAAAAAGAAATTACACCTACATGGACGCTGTGAAAGCAAATTTAGGTGTGTGAAAATAGAATGTGTGATGGTGTTAAAAAATGTTCTGGTTTTGTTACTCAAAATTGGCTTTCAAATCCCAAGATCATGTCTTTCATATTAAAAAGAGTTCATTAGCTGCATGGCCACCAGAAACCCATTGAGTCATGTGATAGAATGCATGCAGTTTTTGAAGGCTGGAAAAAACTCGTATGTTTGCCGATAATCACAGTTAAAGCAGATTTTTCATTTTATTTTCTTCTTAATAAGAAACTTGTTACATCTTGATTCTCAGGAAAGACCCAAATATGGTTCTGCGGCTTCACACAGTATGCCAATTTATATGGAACCGCAATCGGCTACACCATCACAGCATCTATCAGTATGACGTGAGTTCTCGTTCCAAGACTTGAACTAAATGTAAGGTAAAGGTGAAATCCTGTTTATATAGTTTGACATATATGCTAAAGGTGAAATCTTGGACAATTTCAGGGCTATCAAGCGGTCAGATTGTTTCCATGACCATGGGAAGCAAGGTCCATGCCACCCTTCCAACAACCCTTACATGATTCTATTTGGAATCATACAGATTGTTTTATCTCAAATACCCAACTTTGACAAGCTCTGGTGGCTTTCTATAGTTGCTGCAGTTATGTCATTTAGTTACTCTTCAATAGGACTTGGCCTTGCCATTGCGAAAATTGCAGGTAAGTTATGGCTTCACTTAGCCTTGCCAAATATCAACCCAGCATTAAAAGTTAGAAAGATTGTTTCAGAAATCAATTGGGTATGTTTTTATCGATATTGTGGATCACATTCTGTAAATTATTTATTGTCAACTGTTTTGTTCAATATAAACTTTGAAAGATTGTTTCTGAAATCAAATAGGGTATTTTTTAATCATCTTCTAAATCACACACAGCGATTTATCATCAGAGTTCATCAATATTTTCTAATGATAGATTGTTGAATGTAACGGGAAACATTATAGATTGCTGAATGTGGTCTGAAATATGGACAAAAATAATCTTTTGATGAGTGATCTAAAATATGGATAAAAAACACACAGTTAAATCCAAAAATGATCTTTTGAAAATCTCATAAATTGTGAAAAACTTATGCCAACTTGCATAAAAAGCGTTTCCTATGTGGCAGTTTTCATGTCTTGATGAGAATCTGGTGTGAAATTGCAGAAGGAAACTTCCATGGGACTCTGACAGGGGTGACAATAGGTACAGTCACACAATCCCAAAAGATCTGGAGAGCCTTCCAAGCTCTGGGAGACATTGCTTTTGCTTATTCATTCTCCATGATTCTAATTGAGATCCAGGTATGGCACCCAGCCCATCATTCTTTTAGCCTCACTTTTTTCCCTTTCCATCTCACATCTAAAAACCCAAACCTGTAACATGTTTCAGGACACTGTCAGAACACCTCCAGCAGAGAACAAAACGATGAAGAAAGCCACAGCAGTAGGGGTAAGTGTCACAACCATGTTCTACATGTTATGTGGTTTACTAGGCTATGCAGCTTTTGGCAACCATGCACCAGGCAACTTCTTGACAGGGTTTGGCTTCTACGAGCCCTTCTGGCTTGTTGACATAGCCAATATATGCATTATCATTCACCTGGTGGGAGCATATCAGGTGGGCATGCTCTGAAACGTTTAATTTTCATCCATTACAGTAGAAATTTACCCAGTACATAACTCTTAATTTTCATCCATTACTGTAGAAATTTACCCTGTACATTCGAACAGTTCAATATCTTACACTTCTGTGCAGGTTTTCGTACAACCCCTGTTTGCATTCATTGAACAATGGTCCTTCCGCAAGTGGCCTGAAAGCACATTTATTACCATGGAATACAATGTCAAAATGCCCAAATATGGGGTGGTCAGACTCAGTCTTTTCAGGCTGGTTTGGAGGACTGTTTTTGTGTTCACCACCACAGTGATTTCAATGCTCCTGCCCTTTTTCAATGATGTCGTGGCACTTTTGGGTGCAGTTGGGTTTTGGCCATTGACAGTATATTTCCCAGTGGAAATGTACATAGTTCAGCAAAAGATCGCACCTTTTTCATCCAAATGGTGGCTTTTGAAGATCTTGAGCGGCGTTTGCTTTCTTGTCTCTTTAGCAGCTGCAGTTGGGGCAATTGAAGGAGTCATTCAAGATTTGAAAACGTACAAACCCTTCAAAACAGCATATTGACTGGACTTTCTTGCTTTCTAATACATAGTTCATGTTTTCTACTGCTAGTTTTACAGCTTATCAAGGTTTTCAGAGAGCAAGAGGAACGTTTTTTTATCTTTTGAAGATATAAAAACCTTCACTGGTTTGGTTTTCCCACCTGAGCCAAAGCAGCATCCATTCTGTGTACTGTCGAGTATCGGTGTAGGGAATTTTAAAATATTTTTCGAGCCCTTTTAGGCGGCGCGAAAACTGGTCTGGTTGTATCTAGTTTTATACTAGCTAACCCAAAATTAATAATAAATGAGTGGGTGGTTATGCCTTCACTTTCACTAATCTTTGCCATTTCTATTGAGCTTATTCAAATAATTGACCAAATTATCATATTATTTTAGTTTGATTAAAAATAGAGTAATCAATATAAATTAGATCTTAAATGATGAGTTAGATTCTAATAATTGAAGGTGAAGTTTAGTTCGATTGACTAAGCATTTTGGTGCATGTAAGAGGTTATGAGGTCTCTGTGAATCCAAAGGGTATGGTGTTTACCAATGACACCGATCACAAGAAAAAGTTTACCATGCACATTGCAATTTATAGGCGGGGCTACCCCACTCATGCAATCTTAAAAAGAAAAAAAGATTATAATAATTGAAAAACTAGGTAATATGAGATTGAAATGATTGAGAAGAGAATGCATTTACATGATTTTTGGCAATATTTTTTGCAATGAATTTTAAAATTTCTTTGAGGCCTTTAATAGTGGCACAAAAATTGCTCTAGGTGTATCTAGTTCTATGCTAGGTAACCTAAAATTAATAATAAATGAGTGGGTGGTTATGCCTTCACTTTCACTAATCTTGGTCATTACTTTTAAGCTTTTTCAAATAGTTGATCAAATCATTATATTATTCTTTATGTAATTATTGAGTGGCTTGATTAAAAATAAAGTAATCAATAAAAATAAGATTAAAGTAAATAAAAATTTGGGTAATATGAGATTGAAATGAATGAGAGGAGAGAATGTTTACATGATTTTTTCGTGATGTTAGATGCTTTGACATATTAAGATTGTGCTAGATTGATTTAGAAATTGAATATGTACCAAATGTGTGGGACAAATGAATTATGAATTTTTTCCACTATGCCATGCTTATAATTTTCTCCATTAACACCTTTGGTGTTTTCTATGCATGAATTTGTTAATTAAAAAGTTTTAGCTCTTTATTCCTACAAAACTTATTAGCTATTGTGTTTGTACTTACTTTGGAGGAAGGGTGGTGAGTAAGAGCATCTTTGGGGGCCTACTATATATAAAAATCAAATTTTTTTTTTACTTCCTTGGGGAGAATTAGACCTTGATGTTATTTGACATCAAATAATAGAGAAATAATGAGAAATAATTAGACCTATTAGAGAACCTCCCAATAAAGCACACACTCCAAAATTTACAAATATTCAAGATACCCTCCATTTAGGAAGTCATTACAATATAGAGTATTGCCAAAGACAACTCCTACCACTCTATGTACAATAATTGAGTAATTAGGTGATATGAGATTGAAATGGTTTAGAAAAGAGAATGTTAACATGGTTTTTTCATGATGTTAGATGCTTCAACATATTAAGATGGTACTATTTTGATCTAGAAATTGAATATAATATTGATTATGTACTAAAGGTTTGGGATGAATGAATTATGAGGTTGTACCCACTATGTCATGCTTATAATTTTCTATATAAATACATTTGGTGCTTCCTTTGCATGATTTTGTCAATTACAAAGTTTTAGCTCTTTATTTCTACCACATTTCTACACAACTTATTAGCTAGTGTGTGTGTGTGTACTTGGTTTTAAGAAAGGATGGAGACTAAAAGCATCTTTGGGGGCCTACTATATATAAAAAGAAAAATATATTTGACTTCCTTGGGGAGAGCTAGACCTTAATGTTAATTTGACATCAAAATAGAACAATAATAGAGGAATAACTAGACCTATTAGAGAACTTCACAATAAAGTGTGCACTCCAAAATTTACAAATATTCAAGATACCTTCCATTTAGGAAGTCATTACAAAATATAATATTATAAAAAACAACTCCTACCATTTTATGCATGTGGATTAATTACTTTAATAGTGGGATACCTTACAAATAATATATGCACTAACCTTTATTTAGTATTATCCATGGGAAAATTAGAAAGCATTTATGTCATACTTAAATGTTGAGTATCATATAGGAAATGAAGTTTATAAAATTACCCCCCCTCCCATTAAAAAAATATTATCCTAAAATCTTGAGTTGGGGAAACTTGGAGAGAATGCTAGAAGGTTCCCATGTGATATCTTTAGGTTGCAAACCCTTTCACTTGACTAAGAACTCCTTGATAAAATAATTGTGAGATTACTTTGTGCATTTGTCCAAGATCTAGTCTAACACAAGGAGATTGATTAAAATATGAGTAACTTAGTCTTAATTAATTTCTTGAGATGAGAGACATGAAAAAATAGGTAGCTTAAAAGAGGGCGAGAATACTAATTGTAAGTCACCTTACATATGTGTTAGAGCACCTAATATATAGACTAGAATATCCAAATTACGACGTCAATTGTCCCATAATGAAAGCTACTCATAGGGATAGAACTAAACAAACCCAATCATGAATTTCAAAGGCATAGTTTATCTAATGTTGATCTACATATTATTCATTTCATTGTGCCTAACACATTAGATTGGCCTTAAGGGGTCTACAAATCTACTTATGTTTAGTTATAGTATTATCAATAATTGTAACATTTGAAGAAACCGAAACATAAGTACATAGTGATAGTGGGAGAGTACTAAAAAGGGCCTCATGAGAATTTGAAACATTATGATAAGTGGTATCAAACCACAAATCCAGAAAAGTTACCAATAGGAAATGGCTACAAAAAACTTAGGGCTTTGAGAGTTTCCTCTTTATTTATTTTACACAAATTGCATTCAATTACAAAATACTTTAACATAATTCTTAATCCGCAAAAGAAGTCCCACTTCACTCAAATCTAGGCCCTTAAAAAGATTGAGTGACTTATACTAACGAAGGAGTGTAATATCATTAGTAATGGAGGCTTGAGTGAAGAATCAGGAAGAAAATAAATCCAGCTTATGTATAGGTGTGCAATCACCCTCTTTCATAGAACCATAGCAAAAATTATGGATTATATTCTATTTTCCTAGTGATACCTTGAACTTTAATAAGTTATTCTAGGTTGTTCAATCATAATCTCAACTATTCAAATGGGTACCAAGGAAAAAAAAACATTGAACCTTTATCATCATATTGATGAGAGAAGGAATATGCAACCCTATTTTTATTTAAAACTTGTGGCCTAAGATGCAAGAACATTGTTATTGGGCAATATGGAGGTTATCTAACATTTATTTATCATATGTATATTTAGCCAAATGACACCATGTGAGCTACTCTCTTGTGAAGGTAGGGATCTACCATCTTGAATCAACACCCATTTCAATTCTAGAGGTATGGTATTTATGAATGAAGAGTTTGTGAAAATATGGTAGAGACAAAACTCATTTGGCACACACGATAATAACCAAGGAAAATTCCATCTTAACTAGGATCATTTCATCATCCATCTTGTGAACGCATGAAAGGTGAGAGCTTAGACATGATATAAAAATACTAATTGTCACATAGAAACATCACTATATCAAACTCTCAACATCTTGGCACAAACACTAAGTCTAGATAGTACAATAGATAAGCCTAAGTAGATGCCAAGTATTCACCTCCATAGCTAGAGTAATTATCATAGATTGCCACACACACATCTGATCAATCAAATATGTTCTCATGTGATCCATCAAAGTATCTATAAAAATAACCAAAGTGATCATTGTATTTCATGCAGATGTCATGATTCAAATATGCATGAGATTTAGCATATTCAAACCAAATACAAATAAACCTCAAAAAGTTCAAGTAAGTTGATATGTTGATATATGAGTTGCAGTTTCTCATTAATCCAACAACATGATAGTGTGATCAAGATGTTTGATTGATAAAATGGACACCATAGTAATTAATATCATAAGAGTGAATGATCAAAATGAGATCAAAGGCCTAAATTTACAAAAAAAAAATTATGAGGAAAATCAATGGAAAATATGTGATGATATATGGATGATTAGAATTGATTGAGAAAGATGGCATGGATTGAGAGATTATTCTTGTGAAAAGTGTCACAAGGAGAAAGTTTGTGTAAGATCTAGGTGTATTCACACATGTGTGAGCACATACGAGGAAGCTCATAAAAGAGACATGTCTATTCCATGTGTAAGAGGTAGGATGGCTGTGATGTGACACTTGGATGCTCACACATGTGTGAGCAAGAGGAGAGTAGGGACACTTGTCACAAGATGGAAAACTTATATATTGATCCATGTAGATGGATCAAGGCCTATGATTAAGTGGAAAAATATTGAGGGTGATGTGGAATAAATATTAGGAAAAATGGCAATGAAGGTTAAGTAGTCTAAATCAATTAATTAAGTAGGTACTAATTAATTGATTTAGCTGGAGGGTTTGTAGGTTAAGGTTATATATCAAATAAATATAAATTTATTTTTTAATTGTAAAAGGTAAAAATAAGGCATGAATTAAATAAATAATAAATATTTATTTAATTGGCTAGAATTAGATATCTAATCAAGTGTGGTTGTGTATGGATAAATTTAGGTATCTACAATTCGCTCCTCTTGATTTAGCCTAATAAACTAATGTTGTATATCAAAGAAGAATACAATATAGAAGATAGAAATGGATAAGGACTAGTAGCATGATGTCCAAGGCATTTTTAGGATGAGGAAGAATGACAAGGAGGTGGTTGTGTGTAGTTGTATGCTCCCTTAGGAGGAAGGTGGGTTCCAAGAACATGAGTGAAATCTCAAAATGGATAGGAGTATAAGATGCATGAAAAAAGGATAGAGATGATGAAGGGATGGATGCGAGAAAGTGTTGAATACACCCAAATATTTGGGGGATCAATCATTCTTTCTTTAAACTTAAAAAATCCATTTGTAACTTAAACATCAAATTCATGTTAACCAATAGAGCTGAAAGAAAAACATGGAACACAAAAATCTATAAAAAATACC
>MU227938.1:2203986-2223410 GCA_018584345.1 Thuja plicata | reverse complement strand
CCAATTCTCTCCGATCTATTTTTGGCACCCTGATCTACAGATTTGAAGTTCTTGACTTCAGGGTCAAGGTCGACCTTCTGGGTCAAGGTCGACCTCGACCCTGACCTAGGTCAAGGTCAAACTCGACCTTGACCTAGGCTAGAATTGACCTTTTTCTGGCCCAAGGTCCAGATTTCAAGTTTACAAGGTTTCTGGATATCGGGCTTCAAAAAGGTTTAATTCCCGCTTCCGGGTCAGCTGTTTTGGGTTCCAAAATGATGACTCTTAAATTATATTTAATATAGGTCCACTTATGGGGGTATAGGTCTAATGGGAATTTAATTCTCCTATGTAGGCCTCTCTAGAAGATTGTGCCCTAGATTCATATATAAGGAAGCTTTCTTCTCTCATTTTCTCTAACCATGATCACTAACCATCATCAAGCATAATCACAACCATCTTAGACTTGAAGAAGTGAAAGATAAGTGTGAAATATAAGCTAAGGAGTAAGACTTGAAGCAAGATAAATATCTATTGAAGAAATCATCTACTCTCAAGCATCCAAGCATTCAAGCACCTTCAAGCATTCAACTCATCAAGGAGATCCATTGGTAGCCATTGAAGGATTCAAAGCTCTATGGAGCCTTCTTGTTGAAGGTTTCTCCATCCACATCCATGCAAGCCTCTTCCTATTCCAAGATCCATTCAAGCTTGGTATTGAAGATCTACAAGAAATTGATTTGAGACATCCTACATCCGATATTCTACATTCTACATCCATTTGGTGCATACATACTTGTGGATCCACGAATTTGAATCTGCCAAAAGGGTTTCCATATAAGCAAGGTGAATTTATTCATTTAATTTTATTTATTTATGCAATTTTAATTATACTTTGAGGTTAATTCCAAAACTGGGGTTTGACCAAGGCAAACCCCTCCCCCCCCAACAAACAAAACCATTTTTCTTGTAGGGAGAGGTCTGGAACAACGAATTGGAGTGCAGATCTAGATACCCTTTTTAGAAAACTATCGGGCTCTGGAAACATATTTTTTGTCAAAGACTTTTTAGGTTGATTCTTCCCTAGGTCAGAATTGGAGGTCGATTCTGCCCTAGGTTAGAATCAGAAATTTTGGGTCAATGGTGACATTGACTTGAGGGTCAAAATCAGAATGGAGTCAGATCAGAAAAACATTTATTGGTTTTGTAGATCTCGCAGTTTCAGTTTAGAATCTCAGAAATCAACAATTTCTGAGACCATCTGATAGGGTTTTCAACGGGTTCTTTTTTAGAGGTATGTATTTTATTCCATTATTATTTGCTTTCATTTATGGATTTACACCCCTTATCAATTACAATTAAATGTATGTAGATAATATGTGCATAGGGTCACTTTTATGAGCAAATCTCCATTATTCTAAACCCTATCCATATTTTATCTATTACATTTTGGTGAACCCACAATAGACAACTCTTTCTTTTTGGTGTTAGATTTGCATCTTATGTTAGATCTTACATGCATATTAAAGTAGATTTTTTTTATGCTCTTGCATTTATATTTCAAAATTAAAAATCACAAATTTCTTTAAAAATACAAAAAACATTTACATTTTTCATGCTTGTAATGTTACTTTGTGTTCAATATGTATGATTTTTGTTTTGAATTCTTTGATGATGCTTTTCTTGTGAAAGAGGATAGATCCCCTAACGAGGTACATGGAAGTGAGGATGAAAATGGTTTGAATGAGATCTCCATTGATCCTATTCCTATTTCATCCTCCTCCACAACCTCTCCAATTGACCTTTACCATAGGGTGTGTGCATGGTTATCTTCATGTTCCACTATTTACAACTTTGATACACCTAGAAAGACTTCATTTAGTGCATGTGATGTTTCTTTGTCCTCTCTTGTATTACCTTGTAAGGATATATTAGAGAAAGCAGATGACTCTAATCTTTCTCTTTATGGAGATGAGTTAAGGATTGATGTTAATTCTTCTCCTAATATATGTCTTTTTTATGAGCCTACTTTAGAATGTAATTTTCCTTCTTTCCCCTTTAGGGATCAAGATTTAGTGATTTATGGCACTCCTACAAGGTGCTTTATTGATAGGGATGATAATCCTCCTATTTGGGATGAACCTTTGGATTTGGATGTTGATTACTCTCTTCCTCATGAAGCCATTATGGATGATTCTAATTTTTGGGATGAACCCTTGGACAAAGACATTTCTTTATCCCCTCCTTGTGAAGATGCTTTGATACAAGAGGATGATTTATTAATGGATGAAATATTCATACATGATGGTGACCCTTTTCTAAAACACACTCCCCATATGTAGAAATTCTAGAGAAAGAAGAAAATATTATAGACGCTTTACCTCCATTTGGGATTCCTTCTAGTAATGAGGCATTAGCAGAGAATGATATGAATTCCCTTAATGCTCTCCCTCTTAGTGAAGATCTTATGGAGAATCAAGATCCTACCTCATCTCATCCTAGGATGTATTTTTTTCTTCCTTCTTGTGAACCTGTTTGTAGTGTTGAGACAACTAACATGGTTTATCTAAAACCCTTGTTGACTATTAAAGGTTGTCCTCGCATTACTATCAAGGGTAAACCTAGAGATCCTTTGGATTTCTTTGATAACACAGATTTTGTTTTACATGCTTATCATACAAGGAATAACCCTCAACCTAATCTGGTGGTTCCTACTTCTTTACCACCTTCTCAACCCATTCTTCCTCCTCCACCCCGTCTTCCTAGCCAGGAGTATGATTTGATAAACCAGTTGTGCAATACCCCTGCCAAGATTTATTTATGGGAGCTTCTTCAAACTTCACCTACCTACCATGAAGCCTTGCAAAAATCTCTAGCAAATATTTCCACTCCACCTCCTAATCAAGAGAACATCAATGCCTTCTTACAGTGTATACATGCTACCTCGGGTCCTCCTGACATTGCATACATTTACTCAAAAGGATTTGCCTTCTAAAGAAATACAAAATCAATATGATGCTCTTATGGTTGTTGTTACTATCAATACGAGTATCATTCATAGGACCTTGATTGATAATGGATCTAGGCTTAATATTTGTAGCATGGACATGCTCAAAGTGATTAAAGTCGATCTTTCAACTATTCAACCTGATAATAATCCTATACGTGGCTTTGATAACATTGATAAGAACACTTTAAGCATCATTACCTTACATATCAAAGTAGGTCAAGTCATCCTGAATACTCCTTTTCATGTTATGCTTGGACCTCTTAATTATAACCTCCTTTTGGGTAGACCTTGGTTGCATGAGATGATGCACCAAATCCTTGTTTGCATATTAAAACCCACAATCCTCCTATTCCTAATAGTAGTCCTTCTTCCTCTAATGCTCTTCTTGGAGATGATTGGGGAACCTTCAATTTTAATCCTACCTTTACTGGAGAGAATAAGGTTTCTAATCTTGATTTTATGAAGCAACAAAGAGAGTTTAAACAACAAGATTTTTCTTCTACTTCTCATTCCCTTCACAATAAATTTTTAGCTTCTTCTACCCACTATGAATCTATCAAACCTACTAGTGATGACATAGTGACTACTGAAGTTCCATTGACTCCTTCTGATATGGCTTCTCATTATGGTCTTGGTTATCATTTACTGGTTAAACAAGGATTCCATGATCAAGGATGTGGTAAGCATAAACATGGAATTCAAATGCCCTTACAAAATGGGGGGCATGAGAATTATTATGCATTGGGATTTAATCCTCAACAACACATCAATGTTACCAACATCTTAGATAACACTTCAAAACATGATGAACCTATGAAAGAATTTGACCAAGAAGTTCTTTTGCCTAAATTCCTTCGTACTAAGATGATTACTAGACCTAAACACAAAAATAAGCGTAGTCCACACTTAGAGACTCTTCCTTTTTGTTTATATCATAGATTTCATGATCATTCTACTAATCAATGTCAAGCTTTACATTATAAGATTAGGCAGCTCATTGATAGTAAAGTTATTTATATATCATGTGGCAATGAGTTATATTTCAATCCTATTTTCTCTAAATAATATTTATGTTCCTATTATGAAGCTCCACATTATCTAAACAATGTTATCTTAATCCTTGGGGGCTCATTTTCTTGCATAGTGTTGTGAGTGTTATAATAGGACCCCTTTCATCCTTGCCCCTACGCTCGGGGGGCAAGGATGCCATCTCCTTCTTTTCTATCTTTCTGGGATTCACTTTTCCCTTGGTTAAGCAGTATCTATCTATTATGTGATATCCAATCATACATGAAAATTTTGGTTTGCATTGAGGATCTATATCCTTGATCATAACCTATTTCTTTGTTTGATATTGGGTTTCCATGGTTGATAAATCTCTCACCTTGGAAACTGAATAGTGTGCTATCCCTCACAAGGGTTACATTTTCACTTCTTGCATGATATCTCTTTGCATTCGTCCCTTCCAAGGCCTCATAGGAGCTGTGAACTTCTTGGCTTGGAATGGGTATTGTATATGGATATTGTCTTGATGTTGAAGAAGGCTTTATCCTTGTTCTTTTCTTTCCTTAACATGTCAAAAATAGTATTTATTTTGCCATCTTAAGGAGGGGGGCATATATACGGCCTCCCTCATTATATATTATGTATTTTTGTTCTAACCTTTTGTTTTGAAGCATGCTAAATCTTCTGAAGGTAACACACATAAGTTTCTAAATCCTGAAGAGATACACATTCAATTACAATTCAATATGCTAAATCCTCAGAAGGTAACGTACATAAGTTGCTAAATCCTGAAGAGATATGCATTTTACAAATCTATTCCATGGTGATCTAAGGATATGGATCCATGGGTACTTCATAAAAGCCGTCAGAAGATGCACTACATAAATGAAAAAATCCACCAAAAGGCACACAAATTTATGGGGTGACTATCAAGTGCTTTCTTGGTGGCCATCCTATCCTTTTTATGGTTCACAGTGAGATACACACATCTTACTAGGTGAGCTAACCACTCCTCTCTCTCTCTTTCTCTTTGGCTGGTGATGTCTCTCTTATTGTAATCTTAGGGTTGGTAAGGAATTGATTCCCTGGGGGCTTGAGGATTCCTTTGTCCCTTTTGATTTCAATACAATTATCTTTTCTTCATGATCTCCTTTACCAAGAGTTTGCATCAAGTCCATACTCTTGCTAAAGTGGGGACTAAATGTATAGTCAAAAAATGGAAGCACTTCCATTGTAGACTAGTTTATCCCTCTGAGTAAGTGGTTTTGGGTCATGTAAAGCACCTTGAATGGGTCTTTGACTTGGATCTGGCTTTTCCCCCTCTTCTGCCCCTTTTCCACTTCTCTCCGGCCTGTTTTTGGCACCCTGATTTGCAAATTTGAAGTTCTTGACTTCAGGGTCAAGGTCGACCTTCTGGGTCAAGGTCAATCTCAACCTTGACCTAGGTTAAGGTCGATCTCAACCTTTTTTTGGCCCAAGGTCCAATTTTCAAGTTTCTGGGGTTTTCAAATATCAGGCTTTGGAAAGGGTTAAATCCCGCTTCTGGGTCGGCTGTTTTGGGTTCTGAAACAATGAATCTTAAATTATATTTAATATAGGTCCACTTCTAGGGCTATAGGTCTAATGGGAATTTAATTCTCCTATGTAGGCCACTCTAGAAGATTGTGCCCTAGATTAATATATAAGGAAGCTTTCTTCTCTCATTTTCTTTAACCATGATCACTAACCATCATCAAGAATAATCACAACCATCTAAGACTTGAAGAAGTGAAAGCTAAGTGTGAAAGATAAGCTAAGGAGAAAGAATTGAAGAAAGCTAAATATATATTGAAGCAATCATCTACTCTCAAGCATCCAATCATTCAAGCACCTTCAAGAATTCAATTCATCAAGGAGATCCATTGGTAGCCATTAAAGGATTCAAATCTCTATGGAGCCCTCTTGTTGAAGGTTTCTCCATCGACATCCATGCAAGCCTCTTCCTATTCCAAGATCCATTCAAGATTGGTGTTGAATATCTACAAGAAATTGATTTGAGACATCCTACATCCGATATTCTACATTCTACATCCATTTGGTGCATACATACTTGTGGATCCACAGATTCGAATCCGCCACAAGAGTTTCCATACAAGCAAGGTGAATTTATTCATTTATTTATTTTTATTTATGCAATTTCAATTTTCAATTATAATTTGAGGTTAATTCCAAAATCGGGGTTTGACCAAGGCAAACCCCTCCCCTCAACAAACAAAACCAATTTTCTTGCAAGGACAAGTTCAGAACAGTGAATTGGAGTGCAGATCTAGATACCCTTTTCGGAAAACTATCGGGATCTAGAAATATATTTTTTTTTGAAGAATTTTTAGGTCAATTCTACCCTAGGTCAGAATAAAAAATTATGGGTCAATGGTGACATTGACTTGAGGGTCAAAATTGGAACTGACTCAGACCGGAAAACAATTTCTAGGTTTTGTAGATATCGCAGTTTTGGTTTAGTATCCTAAAAATCAATAGTTTCTGAGACCGTCTGACAGGGTTTTCAGCAGGTTCTTTTCTAGAGGTATGTATTTTATTCCATTATTATTTATTTTCATTTCCAGATTTACACCCCTTATCAATTACAATTAAATCTATATAGAAAATATGTGCATAAGGTCACTTCTATGAGAAAATCTCCATTGTTCTAAACCCTATCCATATATATATATGCACGAAGATGGGGGACCAAAAAGGTGCCAATTTTTTTTGGTCACCCAAAAGAAATAGGGCGTACGCCCTATGGCTTAGATTGCCCAAACCTAAGGCTTGGGAAATAAAAGCCAAAGGGCGTGCGACCTAGAGGGCATACACCCTATGTAAACTTCCTAAATTAATATGAAATGGATTAAGGGAGGGACACACACACACACACACACACAGAGAGAGAGAGAGAGAGAGAGAGAGAGAGAGAGAGAGAGAGAGAGAGGCCCTGCCAAACCATTTTTAGCAGTAGGACCCTACATAAAATGTAAAATTTAAATATAAGTTACATACTCTTAATTAAGTTAAATTTTATATATATACTTTTAGGATGTTGGTAGTGGTTTCAGCTTCATAGGAGTTAAGATAAAGATTCTAAATTTTGAGGGGTTTTAGGAAATTTTAGACTTAGCCAAATTTCAGGAATCAACACATTGCCTTCAACATGATTCCCAATGGACTATTGATTTTAATATTAAGCCCTTGACTTGTGCACTATCATTTGAGGACCTTTTCTCATTGTATTATTTATGCTATGGTTAGTTTGGTAATTGACATGTATGTTTAATCATGTCAGGAGAGAGAGAGAGAGAGAGAGAGAGAGAGAGAGAGACCTACATCTTAGGATTGTAAGGGTTCTCAAGGGTCCTAAGGGGTCCTAGGACCTCTCATGACCCCTTATGACACCTTAGGACCGCTTACCATGCATCTTAGGGGTCATAAAAGATCACAAGGGGTCATAAGGTGTTGTAGGACATGTCAATGTGTCCTTGGACCCCTTAATACTACCTATGACCCCATAGGACCCCTTAACATTAATTAGTGTATGGAAACGGGTGGTAAGGTGTCCTAGGACACATTAATGTGTCATAACACCCCTTAACAACCTTTACAACTTTGAAGATGTAGGGAAAGGGTTCTTCAAGGGCCCTAAGGGGTCATAAGGGATCGTAGGACACATTAATGTATCTTAGGACCCCTTACCATACATATTAGGGGTTTTAAAGGGTCTTAAGGGGTCATAAGGGTTTTTAGGGCACGTTAATGTGTCCTAGGACCCCTTAATACCACTTATGACCCCTTAAACCCCTTGCAACCCCTAAGATGTAGACATAGGGGTCCTAGAGGGTCCTAAGGGGTCATACAAGGTCCTAGGACACATTAATGTGTTTTAAGACCCCTAATGACACCTTAGGACCCCTTACCATACATCTTAAGGGTCCTAAAGGGTTGAAATGGGTCATAATGGGTCCTAGGACACATTATTGTGTCTTAGGATCCCTTAAGACCCCTCAAAAAGCCTTACAACCCCTAGAATGTATATAGGGGTCTTCAATGATCCTAAGTGATCATAAGGCATCCTAGGATCCCTTATGACCCCTTATGACACCTTAGGATCCCTTACCATGTATCTTATGTGTCATGAAGGATCCTAAGGGGTTCTAAGAGATGTTAATGTGTTCTATGACTTCTTAAGACCACTTACAACCCCTTAGGACCCCTTACTATATGTTAGTGTATAGTAAGGGGTCCTAAGGGGTCATTAGGGGTCTAAGGGGTCATTATGGGTCTAATAGATCCCTTAAAAACCCTTAAGACAACTAAGATGTAGAGAGAGGGGTATTCAAGGGTCCTAAGGGGTCATTAGGGGTTGTAGAACACATTAATGAGTCCTAGGACTCCTTATGACCCCTTAGGACCCCTTACCATACATCTTAGGGGTCGTAAGGGGTTGTAAGGGGTCATAAGGCTTCCTAGGACACATTATTGTGTCTTAGGACCCCTTACAACCCCTTGTAGGATCCCTTGCCATTCGTTAGTGTATGGAAAATGGGTCCTAAGGGGTCCAAGAACACATTAATATGTCCTAGGATTACTTAAAAATCCTTACAACCCCTTAAATGTAGCAAGAGGGGTCCTAAAGGGTCCTAATGGGTTATAAGGGGTCATGGGACCCATTAATGTGTCCTAGGACCCCTTATGACCTATTAAAACACCTTACCATACATATTAGGAGTCTTAAAGGGTACTAAGGGGTTCTAGAACACATTAATGTGTCCTAGGACCCCTTACAACCCCTTACAACCTATTACCATACATTAGTGTGTGGTAAGGGGTCTTAGGGAGAACTAGGACATAGTAATGTGTCCTAGGACCTGTTAACAACCCTTACAACACCTAAGATGTAGAGAGAGGGGTTCTAAAGAGTAATAATGGGTCATAGTGGGTCCTGGGACATATTAATGTTTCCTACGACCCCTTATGACCCCTTAACCTACATCTTAGGGGTGCTAAATGGTCCTCAGTAGTCGTAAGGGGTCCTATCCTTTATGACCCCTTCAGACCAATTACAATACATCTTAAGGGTCCTAAAAGGTTTTAAGGGGTCATAAGGGGTCCTATGACACATTAGTGTTTCTTAAGACCCCTTATGATCCCAACAGACACCTTACCATTCATTAGTGTATAGTAAGACTTTATAAGGGGTGTAAAGGGTCCTAAGAAACATTAATATGTCATAGGACCCCTTGAAAACCATTATGACCCCTAATATGTAGAGAGAGGGGTCTTAAATGGTCCTAAGGGGTCATAAGGGGAACTAGGACACATTAGTGTGTCCTAAGATCCCTTATGACCCCTTACAATACATCTTAGGGGTTTTAAAGGCTCCTAAGGGGTCATAAGGGGTTCTAGGACATGTTAATTTGTCCTAGGGGCCCTTAAGACCACTTATGACCCCTTACCATTAATTATTGTATGGTAAGGGGTCCTAATGGGTTCTAAGGGGTCTAAGGGGTCATAAGACACATTAATGTGTCTTAGGACACCTTATCAACCCTTACAACCCTAAAGGTGTACATAGAGGAGTCTTTAAGGTTCATAAGTGGTTTTAGGAAACATTAATATGTTCTAAGACCCCTAATGACCCCTTAGGACACCTTACGACCCCTTACCATACATATGAAGAGTCCTAAAGTGTCCTAAGGGGTCATAAGGGGTTCTAGGATATATTAATGTGTCCTAGGACCCCTTAATACCCATTACAACCCTTTAGGACCCCTTACCATAGATTAGTGTATCGTAAGGGGTTGCAAGGGGTCTTAGGACACATTAATGTGTCCTAGAACCCCTTATGACCCCTTAGGACACCTTATGACCCCTTACCATACATATTAGGGGTCTTAAAGGGTCCTAAGGGGTCATAAGGGGTCCTAGAACACCTTAAGACCCCTTACAACCTCTTACTCTACATTAGTGTATGGTAAGGTGTCATAAAGGGTCTTAAGACACATTAATGTGTCCTAGAACCCCTCATGACCTCTTAGGACACCTTATTACCCCTTACTATACATATTAGGGGTCTTAAAGGGTCCTAAGGGGTCATAAGGGGTCTTAGAACACCTTACGACCCCTTACAACCTCTTACTCTACATTAGTGTATGGTAAGAGGTCCTAAGGGGTCTTAAGGGATCCTATGACACAAAATTGTGTCCTAGGTCTCATTAACAACCCTTACGACACCTATGATTTAAAGATGAGTCCTAAAGGGTACTAATGGGTCATTAGGGGTCCTAAGACACATTAATGTGTCTAAGGACCCCTTATGGCCCCATTAATAACCCTTACCCTACATCTTGGGGTTCTAAAGGGTCCTAAGGGGTCATAAGGGGTCCTATGAGACATTAATATATCTTAGAACCCCTTAACAACCCTTATGATCCCTAAGATGTAGAGAGAGAGGTCCTAAAGAGTACTAAGGGATCATAAGGGCTCCTAAGAAACTATAATGTGTCCAAGGACCCCTTAGGACCCATTTCCATTCATTAGTGTATGTGAAGGGGTCCTAAGGGGTTGTAAGGGGTCTAAAAGGGTCCTAATACACATTAATATGTCTAAGTACCCCTTAACAACCCTTACGACCCCTAAAATATAGAGAGAAGGTTCGTAGAGGATCCTAAGGGGCTATAAGGGGTCCTAGGACACATTAATGTGTCTTAGGACCCCTTAGGACACCTTACCATACATCTTAGAGGTCCTAAAGGGTTATAAGGGATCCTAGGACACATTAATGTGTCCTTGAACCCCTGATTAATCCTTAGGATACCTTAAAACCCCTTACCATACATCTTAGGTGTCCTAAAGGTTCTTAAGGGGTCATAAGGGGTCCTAGGACACATTAATGTGTCCTAGGACCCCTTAAGACCCCTTACGACCCTTTAGGACCCCTTACCATACATTAGTGTATGTTAAGGGGTCCTAAGGGGTCTTAAGGGATCTTAGGACACATTATCCTTACCATACATTAGTGTAGGTTAAGGGGTCCTAAGGGGTCTTAAGGGGTCCTAGGACAGAATAATGTATCCTAGAACCCATTAAAACCCATCAAAATACCTTATATTTAGAGAGAGGGGTCCTAAGGGGTCTTAAGACAGATTAATGTGTCATAGGACCCCTTATAACATTTTAGGACCCTTAAGATGTATAATAATTGACACTAAGTGGTCCTAGGACACATTAATGTGTCCTAGGACCCCTTATGACCCTTTAGTGCCCTTTGGCACCCCTAATATGTAGGTTAAGGTGTCATAACACATCCTAAGGGGTCCTAAGACACATTAATATGTCCTAGAATCCATTATGACCCCTTAACACCCTTTAGGACCCCTCTTTCTACATATTAGGTGTTGTAAGGGTTGTCAACGTTCCCTAGGACACATTACTCTGTCCTAGAACCCCCTAAGAGCCCTTAGGACCCCTTACCATACAAAAATTTATGTAAGGGGTTATAAGGGGTCGTAAGGTGTCTTAAGGGGTCCTAGGAAATATTAATCTGTCCTAGAGCCACTTATGACCCCTTACGACCCTTTAAGACCCCTAAGATTTATGATGAGGTGTCCTAATGGGTTGTAAGGGGTCATAATGTGTCCTAGAACCCCTTATGACCCCTAAGGACTGTTTAAGACCCCTAAGATTTATGGTAATGTGTCATAAGGTATCCTAAGGGATCATAAGGGGTCCTAGGACCAATTATGATCCCTTAGGACCCTTTAGGACCACTTACTCTACATCTAAGGGGTTGTAAGGGTTGTTAAGGGGTCTTAAGACACATTAATGTGTCCTAGGATCCCTTAGACCCCTTGCAACCCCTTACCATACACTAATGAATGCTAAGGGGTTCTAGAAGTGGTCGCAAGGGGTCTTAAGGGATCTTAAGACACATTAATGTGTCTTAAGACCCCTTATGATCCATTACAACCCTTTATGACCCATTAGATGTATGGTAATGGGTCATAAGGGATCATAAGGGGTCCTACAATACATTAACTGTGTCCTACAACCCCTTATGACCCCTTAGGACCCTTGAAGACCCCTCTCTCTACATATTAGGGGTTATAAGGGTTGTTAAGGGGACCTAACACATATTAATGTGTTCTAGATACCCTTAGACCCCTTACCATACACTAATGAATGGTAAGGGGTCCTAAGGGGTCCTAAGTGGTCTTAAGGGGCCATAAGACACAATAAAGTGTCCTAGAACCCCTTATGACCCCTTTAGGATCCTTTACAACACCTAAGATGTATGGTAAGGGGTCCTAAAGTGTTCTAATGGGTCATAAGGGGTCATATGACACATTAATGTGTCCTAGGAAGCTTGATGACCACTAAGGATCATAGAAGGCCCTTCTCTACATCCTATGGGTTGTAAGGGTTGCTAAGGGATCTTAAGGGGTCCTACGACACATTAATGTGTCCTAGGACCTGTTATGACCCACTATGACCCTTTAGGACCCCTATGATGTATGGTAAGGGGTAACAAGGCGTCCTAGGACACATTTATGTGTCCGATGACCCCTTATGAACCCTAAGGATCCTCTAGGACTCCTCTCTATGTCTTAGGGCTTGTAAGGGTTGATAAGGGGTCCTAAGGTGTCTTAAGGGTTCATAAGGTGTCCTAAGACACATTAATGTACCTTAGGACCCCTTATGACTCCTTAGGGTCCTTGAAGAATCATCTCTCTACATCTTAGGGGTCTTAAGAGTTGTTAAGAGTTCATAGGACACATTAGACCCCTTACGATGCCTTACCATACACTAATGAATGCTAAGGGGTCCTATGGGGTCGTAGGTGGTCTTAAGGGGTTCTATGACACATTTACATGTCCAAGAACATATTATAACCCCTTATGACCCTTTACGATCCCTAAGATGTATGGAAAGGGTTCCTAAGGTGTCCTAAGGGGTCCTAGGAAATATTAATGTGTCTTAGGACCCATTATAACCCCTTACAAACCTTGAAAACCATGACAACCCTAAGATGTAGCTCTCTCTCTCTCTCTCTCTCTCTCCTCTCTCTCTCTCTCTCCTAAGATGGTTAAACATACATGTCAATTACCAAACTAACTATAGCATAAATAATAAAATGAGAAACGATCCTTAAATGATCATGCACAGGTCAAGGAATTAAAGTTACAATCAATAGTCCACTGGGAATCATGTTGAAGACAATGTGCTAGTTCCTGAAATTTGGTTAAGTCTAAAGTTTCCTAAAAAGCTTCAAAATCCAGAATCTTTATCTTAACTCATATGAAATTGAAACCATTCTCAAACATCCTGAAATTATATACATAAAATGTAACTTAAGCATAAGAAATCTTAGACTTAAATGTTACATTGTATGTAGGGTCTTGGTGCTGAAATTGTCCTGATAGGGCCTATCACTCTCTCTGTCCCTCCCTCAATCTATTTCATATTTCACTAGAGGGCGCACACACTATGTAAAATACTAAAAATTTGATTTTGCATGAAATTAAACATTTTTCAATATTTAGATTTGCCTAGCGTGTATGCCCTATAGCCTGTACATAGTTTGAACTACTTTTGAATCCACCAAGCCTAAGGCTTGGATTTTCCTTGGAGATCCAACTCAAAGGCTTGCAGGATTCAAATAGGTCTGAGATGTTTTTTCCAACAAACATACAAAAATTCATATTTTTCCTTGTTTGCTCCTTGTAAGGTTTGCACGTGGTTCAATAATGATAAAATTAGACAACATGATATTATAGACCTCTTTGTTAGCTATCTAACCATATAATTTATTCTGAATTCTGAGTATGTTAATCTTTTCATCTCTAATTTCTTTTGTATGTATGTTTGATTTTTGTCAAAAACCAATGTGTAGTATTTTGGTCTTATATTTTGGCTTGTTTGTGGAATTTTGAAACAAGTTACTATTTTAGAAACTAGACTCCATTCTACACACTTCAAAAAAAGTTTTTATTTTTGATTAGTTTTCAATAATTTCTAGGGGGAGCACACATAAATTTCACATTTTTCAGAACGTGTCCACTTATAAATTTCATAAAAAATCATATATTCATAAACAAATTAGAAAAAAATCTGGGATAAACTACATGGTGTTAGCTAACTTCTGAAAAGAGCGATTAAAAAATTTCAAAAAAAAGTCAACATTTTAGGGGGAGCACACCGACACTATGTTATATTTTTTCACAAAAATAGGACCACTTTTTGTGCTCCCCACTTTTTGAGGCCCTTAAATCCACCATTTTCAAAACAAATTAGTATTTTAGAAACTAGATTCAAGGTACTACAACTCTTGTATTTGTCACATCTTGAAATTTTGAGTCTAAGTATCTTCAATTTATCTTTGAAGTTTAGAGCTTTTTTATTTAAAAAAGTGGAATCTTATACCCCCTTTTTGGTCCCCCATCTTCGTCAAACCTTAACTGGTAAGATAATTTCTATCTAGTAAAGTGCCATATCAATTGATTGATGAAAAATATTTGAAAAGAGAAGATAACAAGAAGACCTAGTGAAATGGTTGAGTTATGAGAAATTACAATGGGTACTTGATTAGATTGCATGTTGGCAAGGTAATGTGTTGTTTTATCTTTAACACCAAGTGAAGATTGGAAGACTAAAAGATTAGTCTTGACCGAGTAAAAGAGCAGAAGATTAAGGAACATAAGTTCAAGAATTTTATGTTGAGTGATGCAAGTGTTGACCGAGCACTAGTACATGCTGAGAAAATTTAGTGTCAATTGAGCATCAGTATTTACCAAGTTATCTAGTGATGACCGAGCAGAAGAACATAGTGATGATCGAGTGTCAGTATTTTGACTGTTTAAGAAAGATTTGAGATCCCAGCCGATATAGTTGAATTCTTGGAATATGTAAAGTGTATTTAAGATAAGGATGAGAGTTTTGGAGAATTTAATATATATTTTACAATTTTTATGTATGGATTCAAGAAGGAGTTTTGAGATGTATTCTACAAGGTAGAAGTAGAAAAAAATGTTGGAAGGATTTGTTGGATCTGACCAAACCCTAAGATCTATGGTGATGATTAAGCAAAAAGAGATCTTGCTACCTAATCAGAGAGGTATAAGATTAACCTAATTGCAAGTTATGGAAAAATAGGTTTATTTAGTTGATTCACAAATCTAAGTAGAAGACATAGAAGGTTGAGAAGAGCATTATAGGACTACATAGTGGTGATTGATTGACATATTTCCAAGAAGATTTGAGAGATAGAGATGACAGTGAAGGCCAGTCAGTGAATTAGCATTTGAGCTAAATTGGATATGTATTTTCAAGGTAAGTTGTATGTTTTAGATCAAAACTACTGTTACTTTCTAACCATTGTATCAGTCAAAATCCTTTTAACCAAGGTTGACCTAATAGTCATATTGTAAATCCTTTAATCAAGGTGACATTCTAATGGAATGATCTAAGTCCTCTAACAAGGATCACTTTTAATAGGGTGATTAAATCCTTTAACAGGTTCACACCTAACAATGTGTATTGTAACCTTTAACAGGGTTTGGATCCTCACAGAGCTCACTTTAGAAGAGTGAAAGATTGGTAGCCTGTTACTGATGAATTTTACCATATTGGGTTTCCACGTTAAATATTGGTGTCATAGTTGTGTGAATGTTATTTGACGTGTTTTATTGTTTAGAGTTTTATATTCTGCAAGTTGATTACTTAGGATAGTGAGTTGCAAGTTTATGTTACTGATTATATGCTATAGAGACCAAGTGAATTTTTGAATAGATCTAAGTTGGTTAAAGTATTTGAAAGTTCAATTGGTACATCTAGACCCGAGGATAACTGAGTCACCCCCTCTCATTTATTCTAAATCATTCTAACAATTGGTATTAGAGAATTGTGGTACTTGTAAGGTCAAATTTGAAGGTACTTGAAGCTAAAGATCAAGATGTATAAAAAGGAGGTACTAAGGCTGAACAAGGAGAACTTCCCTGCATGGAAAATTTTGATGAAGCTACACCTAGATGAAATTGGAGAAGCAAAAAAATACTATGTGGAAAATGATTACATAAATGTGTCGATAGTGCTGACAACTCAGAAGATGAAGGAAAAAAAAGAACACAATCACGCAATATTGGAGATTGCATCAGCCCTAAGTTATCCTAATTTGAAGACATAAAAGACTGTACTACTGCAAAAGAAATGTGGAACACATTGGAATCTATCTATGGAGGAGACACAAATGCACTAAGAGCCAAATCTGAAATCTTGAGACGTAATTTTGATGAAATGAGAATGTTTGATGGTAAAACTATTATTCAATATTGTAGCCGAGTTAAGGAGGTTGTGAATGCTATTAGAGGAGCTAATGGACTATTGACGATGATACTGTTATTAGCAAGGTATTGAGAACCCTACTTCCTATTTATGCTCTTAGATTTTATTCTATATGAGAACTGAGATGTACTCCTGGTAACAACTTAACTCTGGAAGGTCTAGTTGGTAGACTTACTTCTTTTGAGTTATCAATTTTTGATAATTTCACCCCTCACAATGTTGATTCTACATTCAAATCACAACTAACTCTTCATAAATCTAAGAAATAAAAAGAAAGACATGTGAATAGTGTCAATGATACTTTTGATGATGATCTTGATGAGATTGAGGAACTTATGGCTAGAAGAATACTGAGAGGAAATGGAAAATCCAAAGGTAAACTTCCTATAACATGTTTTTCATGTAACAAAGTTGGCCATATTGCAGTAAGATGCCTTGACAAGAATGACAAGGATAAAGAAAAGAAAGCAAGTAAAAAGATAAAAGGGATGTCAAATATTTTAGAAGGTATAAGGACTATAAGGACAAAGGTAAGAAATCCTGCTATATTGCTAAAGAAGAAATTGATAGTGAATCTGATAAATCAAATGACCATGATATAGAAGTTGTTTATGTTGCTATGAAAGATGATTCTGATGAGGATAAGAAAACTACACTTATTTCATATATGAGTAAAGGTGATAGATGGATAAATGATAATGGTTTCTCAAATTAGATGAACAGTGATAAAGGTAAGTTTGAAACCTTAAATCATTGCAAAGGTGGTAGTTTTAAGTTTGGTAATGATACACCATATCTTTTGAAAGGAAAAGGATCAAAACAATTGACTGATAATATCACATGTGACAATGCTTATTGGGTTGAATGACTTAACTAAAACTTATTGAGTGTTGTCTAGTTGAGCACTTATAGATACTGAGTTGAATTACATCACAAAAAGGATAAAATATTTGATGGTACTGGTGAACTAATTGGAAGTGGAGAGAAAAAAAGAGGTAATTTGTTCTATCTAGATCTATTTGATGAGACATGTTTGTTTGCACAGTATGATGATGTATGGTTATGGCATAAGAGGTTGTGTCATGTGAACTTTGACAATTTGGTAAACATTAGTAAGATGAAAAGAGTAAGAGGGTTATCAAGATTGAAGAAATATGATAATGTAATGTGTAAACAATGTCATTTGGGAAAAATGACAAAGTCCAGTTTCAAGAGAAAAACCTATACTTCTGATGATATTTTGGAATTGGTTCATACTGACCTTTGTGGACCTATTTTTGTGCAAAGCTACTATGGTGATAAATATTTCATTCTATTTGTTGATTATTACTCTAATGATGACTGTGATGTTTCTCAAAGAAAAATATGATGACTTTCGGTTGTTTAAGTGGTATTTGGAAAAAGTTGAAAAAGAGACAGGTAAGAGCTTGCGATGTTTGAGATCTGACAGAGGATGAGAGTTTATATCTAATGAGTAAAACTTATTCTGAAATGATAGAGGAATTAAAAGACAGATGTTTTCTCCAAGGACTCCCCATAGAATGACATAATCAAAAGAAGGAATAGATCAATAATGGATTATGCCAGAACATTGATGATAGAGAAAAATGTTGCACAAAAATACTGGAGAGAAGCTGTAAGTACATCAGTCTATAAATTGAACCGAGTACAAGTAAAGAAAGGTACTGATGTTAAACCTTATGAGTAATGGTTGTTGGATGATACCAATTTTGGATACTGATCATGTTGTTGATATTCATGTTTTGTCACTGATGTCAACATACACTACTACATTTGGGGCCAAATTTTGACAGAAGTTTTCGATGGGTAACTTTTTCTTACGAATTTGGTATTTTTTTTTGTAATAGGCCTTGATGATGTCGGTATTTCGATGGGTGTTTAATTGACCATCGAAACTCTGACAGATTCAGGGTATACACTAAAAAAAAAAGTGAAACAACCTCATCATTTTCATTTCGATTGGAGAGCGGGAGAAAAGGAGTGACAACTTAGTGCGGGAGAAGGTATGTTATTTCTTCATCTTTCGAGCCTCTGGCATCATATTTGAATGCATTTAATTTTATTGTTGAGGGAGTTTCTCTCTGAAATGACCGCATTCTATTGGTGTCGTGCCCTAGCCAGTGCTTTATCTCTATTATTTGATGTTATTGGTGCTTGTGCTCAAGGATATTGATTCATTGTATTCAAATGTTTGGATTCACGTTTGTTGATATTATTGGCATATGTGTTTAATGATGCCATTGTATATTGATGTCATTGAAATGACCACATTCTACTGGTGTCGTTCCCTAGCCCGTGCTTTAACTCCATTATTTGATGTTATTGGTGCTTGTGCTCAAGGATATCCATTTTTTTGAAATGTTGACTGTGTTTATCAAATGGACAGCCTGTGAGCTTCTAGCTAGGCGCCATTTGTATTGATAGCTTAGGGAATCAAATGTATTGTATCATTGATAGTTGAGGCTTTGTTAAAAGGAAATAGGACAAAGAACGATTTTTATTTAGTTTCTCTATTTTGATCCCTAAGTGGCTTACAACCCTAGAGAAGTATATGCATATTTACGGATCCAGTTGCAGGGTACATAGCAGCCGATAATTCACAAGAAATCCATGCATCCAATTTGAATAGAAATTAATATAAAGAAATAGGGTCCTCCAATGGCCCAATCATCCAGACCTTGACTGTCCCCTCAACCAGTGACCCTTCAAAACTGGGTTATCATGCAATCAGTGAGTGATCCTTCATTCTCCTAGTTTGCCCTACATCCAAACATATTGGAAATATACAATACAATGATAACAAGTCTTTCACAATCCCCCTTCCCTCAAGGAACACTATCAACAAGTGACCCTTATTCTTATCAACCATATCCAATGTTTCATTGAAGTCACGACCAAGAATGAAGGTCACCCTACCCATACCATTCATGGATTCTGAAATGTTGTTCCAAACTCCTAAAAACTTTTCTATTGCTTCTTGTTGCTTCTTTAAATACTTCTTCTACCACAATGTCCTCCTACCCCATCTTCTTGATCTTCC
>MU227938.1:2156141-2191287 GCA_018584345.1 Thuja plicata | reverse complement strand
AAAAACCAATTCATAAGGTACCAATCCATGTTTCCTATTCGCTTATATTTTTGGTTTGGTAAATCTCCTTATAAGTTTCATGTCCTTTCTTTTTATTACTATGGATGAGATATATATCTTACATTTAGCATTCAACTTCTTTACATTTTAGAACATGTTGACAGGGTTTTGCTGACCGGGTCCACCAATAGTCATAAGTTGTCACCGGGTTCTGGGGATACTGGCCAACTCTGCCTGCAAAGTTTATCTGGGAGAATTATATTCCCCGGGCCTTCAAACACCTAGGTGTCAAGTCACGATGGTACGGGGCTCGGTTGGGGAGAAGTGACCATTTTCGAGGGGGATAGCTGGTTTCTTCAACTCATTTTCTCCGGAGATTCAATAAAGTAAGGTTTCCCCTAGCATTCTACACTTAGCAAATAAAATGAAAAAGATCCTGCAGGGTTAGAAACATTTCATCTAACTACAGTCATGTTTAAACATCCAAAATATCAATAATACTCTGATAAACTACACTAAATACCGAAGAAATGCATAACCATCAGTTAGAACTTCATCAGTAGCGAGGAAAAAGAGGTTGTTAATCTATTTTAACATATCAGAGTAGAAGACATAAAGAACATGAAACATGAAATACCATTAACTCAGAAGCAGGAATGCCAACAACATCATTGAAAGAATTCTTCCTTCTTCATTAATATCCTTTCCAGCAAGCACTGGTGCGTGATACAATAGTGGCTCCAGGGGTGCATCTGACTATATAAAACTAGGACAATGGAGCATTGAGCTCTGCAACTTAAAATGAGGAATCACTTTGCTATTACTATGGACAAAAAAATCATCAATTTCACCGACCCTTGGAAATGGGCCAATTCATCTATTTACACAACTCTCTTCTAACCCTAACCCTATTTACATCATGTTTCAATAAAATACAATATCCGGGGGCTGGTACTACCTGCGCCACCCTACAAAAGACCTGGAGACAGAATAGGTCTGCCATGTCAGAAGAATAAGACAAGGATATACAGCGGAAGAATTGGCCTCGAGAAGAGAGCCAAAAAGGAGAAAGAAGAAAGTAGGTCCCCTGGGGATCAAGGCTACATGCCTCATAAATGGGAAATGCGGCACCCTGTCTCCAACGTGCCAGGTGTACCCTTGAGCGGCACCTTGAGAAGACCATCCTGTCAGAAAACCAACTGCCGAGTCAACGTCCCTTGATGTAGCCAACCACCTTCTGATAGTCTTTATTAACCGCTTTTGAAAGTGACCGGTCAGCCTTGGGGACTGGGACATGGATCATTTTCAAAGAATACAAAATTTTGGATCTGGGACTCCGGGATCTGGGAACCTACGTCCCAAAAGAATAAAGAATACTCAACACTTGAGTTCTCCCTGGCCTCTGGAGAAAGCTCAAGGTTGCTTATTGTCATTGAAATCCTGGAGGAGGTGAGAAATGCCATCTTCATCTATATCTTTTAGGCTGGCCCTTCTGTGCTTGGCCACTTCAACTTGTTCCCCCAGGTCTGAAACATTTTCTTTAAATTCATCTGCCATCCTCACCGCGTCATGACCTTTAAGTATCATGCGGGTTAATTTTTCCATCTGGGCCCCATCTATCCCCTCCGGAGATTGATACTGGGATTTCATCATTTCATCAAAACTCCCCAAAATTGAATCTTCGGGGGTACATGTATCTGTGCTAAGGGGATCAGCCCCGGAAGTCTTTATTACAAAAGATTTGTATAAATTAGAAGAATATTTTACAGCATTTACCTTATCTTACAAGGACCCTACCAGTTGCTTGGTTACCTCCAATGTGAGGTCAAGTCTAGAGTGCTGGGTTCTCACAAAATCAAATGATTCATCACCCAGAATTCTAGATTTAGAAATCATATCCTCTCCCAAGGTAAGGAGCTCTTCGAGATCTACCTTCCATGCTTAGTAATTCTCGGTGTCACCCTCCCATAGCTCAATAAGCATTTTCTCCTGATGAATAACCTGCCGGGCCATGTATAAATCTGGGAGGGTGGATACCAGGAAACGTCGGGTGTTTCCTACCTATAGGGTGACCCACTCATCCACTGCTTGGGCTTTCTTTTTCATTACTCGCAGGGAGTCTATGTCACTCTGCGGTAGATCTTCTGAGGTGGAGGCCTTTGGAGGAGTGACATTGATGGGTCGAGCCAGCTCAGTGAGCAACCCCATAAGGTTTGCATTCTTTTCCTTTTCAGATTTGAGCCTCTGGGCCTCTTTCTCATATCAGGCTTCCACTGCCCTTTCTGCCTCTTTTAGCAAGTCTACCTCACCTTGCTTTCCCCTTTTACCTAGGGATACCTCTACAACATTGTATTCTGCGGGGTCCACGGTTGCTTCATCAGCACCTGGGGGAGGTGTTGCCACAATGGCAACTGTTTCTCCGCTCGGCCTAGTTCGTAGAGTATGAACTGTCTGAGCTTTCTTGGCCTTTGGCGGGGCCTGAACTTGGGCCATCATTTCAGCCAGGGAGAGAGGAATCACAGGAGCGGACTGAGTTTTTCTTTTCCTGCTCTCTATCAGCCATTGAGGTGGGAGGGGTGGCCTTCCTACCAGAATTTGTTCTCTTGATTCTTCCCCAGTGTCCTGTGGTTGTTGCCTCTTAGCAACGTGAACCTCATCGGTTCCTCTCCCTGCCTCCACTTCTTCTGCAACAACATTCTCTTCAATCTCCATCCCCTCAGCCTTGTCCTCTATGTCTATCACTGGGTCTAGACTTTGGTGAGCTTCCTTGGGGATTTCTTCTTCAGGCTGCTCTTCTTCTACTTCTTCCTCTTCTGGTTGCTCTTCTTCTACTGCCGAGGCTTCTTCCTCTGTTGGTAGTAGGGGAGGTGTCAGGCCAAGATTTAGAGTTTGGGCCGCCGTGATCACCTACCCAAAGGTTGATCCCGAGAGTGGCCTTGGGAACTTGGCGGCTGAGGTTACGGTTATTCCTGAAGGTCCGGTTCCCCCAGCGGATGCCATTTGTTCGCCTTGCTTTTGTTGGTCCACTCCCAGACCTTGCATCGCTTGAGCCCCAGAGGTAATCTCTGGTTCTGGTTCCTTTTCTTCTACCTGCTACTCTTGTCCTTGTGCAGGCTCTTTCTCAATATCTTCTTGCTCTACAGCCTCTTGTTCTGGAGCTTCCTGTTCTGCCCCCGGGACTTCTACCTCTGTTTGTGTATTGTCCCCCTACAAGTTCCCAAACTCATCGGTTGTAAATACATCAAATTATTCTTGCGGAGGGGGACTGGCTGGGACCTCTGCAGGCTCCATTTCTTTCTCCGGCTTCGGGGAATTGGAAGAAAGGATTTCTACTTGCTGGGGGCGGGGTGCCTCCGGCTCCAGCTCTGCCTTAGGATTTTTTCTGAGCTTCTTCTTCCTTCGGGTAACCAGAGGAGGTCCCGCATCTTTTATTGCTACTGCCTCCAAGGGATCCACCCTTGTTTCCTTAACCATTAAGGTTGCTAATGACAGGGAGGAGGGACGAAGTGGCCCGGTCATAAGTGGTGGGGTGGCTAGCCTCATTATTAATTGCTCCCTCATCTGCTGGGAGGTTGCCACCGACTATTTTATCTACTCTATGATAGGGACTTCTTGCATGGGAGGGGTCATTTCTATTCCTTTTCCTTTGTCTACACCCTGCAAAGAAGTCCTGGCCCCCGGAGTCATTTTTGGTACCGGCGGCGGAGTTAACTTTGGTGCCAGCTGGGCTGCTCGGCGGGTACTCCCGGGGCACACCTTCTTAAAATAGGTGTGGCTTCGCTCGACCACCTCTCGAGTGAAGTCTTCAATAGTGGGCCCTTCCTAGGTGGCCCAGTTTACTGGTGGAAGGGCCTTTTTATCGATCCCTTTTGCCTTGTACTGGGGATCGATAGTGGGGGCGGCATCTGAGAAGTCCGCCGGGAACTTCTGGAGCTTCAATTTCTGCATCATGCCGGCTGTCATTTTGACATAGTGCCTGCTCCGCACCTCCACATCATCTTGGCAGTCTTCCTAGAAGTTCTCCATGTGTATATGATGGGGCTCTAAAGCCCAGGGCATTTCCATTGCAATTCTGCCATGCGGATCAAAAAAATTTCGCACTAGATGAAATTCCTATAAGTTATAACTTTTCAGCTTATTGTCCGCCTCCTTTGCGGTGGCTAGACTGCATGTGTAGTTCCTACAGGTGATTGGGAATGGAATGTTGGGGATCTTTTTGAGGGAAAAGAAGGCATGCACCTCCATTATTTGCCTGCAATACTCTAACAGCACGATCTTGTCCCCACAATGTCTGGGCAACAAGTAGGGTTTCCCAGAGAAGTCGATGACCCTAATGTATGTGTGCTGTTAGAATTGAATATAGTAATGTCCATAACTATGGACCAACTTCATCACCTCAATAGACAGGCGGTATCCGGCATCCCAGGTGGGTGTAAGCAGATGGTAGTAAACAAACACGTCATTTACCCGACACAAACTGGGGAAGCTGGCCTCCCATTGAACTTGTGGAAAATGGTCCCATAGTGCTTTTTGTCCCAGGCCAATCCCGAGCACACTATCAGTAAGTAGGCCGTGGGAATGGGGCCTCTGCTGCGCTAGGGCCCAGAAAACATAGGAAGACATGTAAAACTTTTTCTTCTTGTTCAATTGCTGGAATTGGGAGTCGACATGGTTGGAGATTATTGTGGCCCAGTCGAAGTACCCTCCCTTGGTGGAGATGCCGAGGAGGAAGTAGTACATCCATTGAGAAAAATCTTGGGCGGAGGGTTTCCCAAAGACCCAGGCCAATGCTATCATCCCCATCTGGATGCTCTCCTTAAATTCAGAGCGGGGAATTTCTATCTTCATTCTCTTTGGGTCCATCTTTGGGGCCTTGAGCCAATGGGTATTCATGTATACCCAGGCAACATCCTCCAATTGTGTGAACTGGGTCAAGGCATCAGTCCTTGTAACCACCGAGGCCTTCTCAAATTGTGGGATTCCCAGGCTTGCCTGGAATGTGACTGGGTCGAGGGACACCAGTGGAGTGGGGTAACCTGTAGGTTCTGCGGCCACGATCATAACGACCCAGACAGAAGAGTTGTAGTGGTTTTCTAGTGTTAGGATAAGCTTCAGAGATTGCACGGAGCATGGGAAGCAAGCTGCCCGAAGGATTCTGAAGTTCCTGAAGTTGATTGCTAATTGATCTCCAGCCTATCGCTGGATGTGCATTATTTTCACCAAGGCTTGCATCTTTGACCATGTTCCAATGTTGGTGTCGGTTATCAGCTTGACCTTAGACTCAATCTTTGAGCCCACAATGACATTTTCCTATACAAATTTCATGGTTAGGGGCAGCTTTTCCAGGGCCTTCTCCATCTTAGATTTTACTGCTGCCCTGGTTTCTGCTACGGTAGGTAGCTCTGGAATTCTGAGTGGAGAAGATGCGAATGCTTCGGACATGTTTGAAAGATGAACTCTGAGAACCTACAAGGTAAAGCAACCGTCAGCACACATTTATCAAAATAATCATTCTGAGGTCCAGAGCTCTTACCACCGTGATGTTTGCTTTCCTGAAATGTTAGTATCATTCAAGAATATCCGAAAAGCAAAACGCATTGTACAAACTTTAGATTCATTAAACATCTAGGTCTAGGGATTTTTATCACACTTGGTGAAGACACAAGATGGATGATGGTAAGAGACCCGAAGCCTGGAGAAATGACCGTTGGTTAGGACGTGTAAAAAGCCACGTCATCAAGCCCACGTGGGCGCCACGTGCGTAGGTATTAAATGAAAATTATGACGATGACGGCGGAGCCAACTATCTGAATGCGTGGAAAGTGAAAGCCACTTGGCCAGAATTGATTGTGTACATGGGACATAAATGAGGTTCTAACAGACTTCATGGAGGAGAGATAAAACTGCTTGTTTGAAACCAGCTGAGAGTCGAGTTTCAAACAGGTGGTTTTCTGCCCCGAAGTGAGTTCATGGGTGGAAAACCAGAAACACAGGTGACTTGACCAGCTTGTCAAGCCACCTGGAAGGATATACATGGAGCTGAGGGATATATATAAAGACATGGAGGGATATATAAAGACTATATACAACTATACACATATATACACAAGTATACAACATGGAACGACACCCGCAGGAAAACCAGACAAGACATAACATATATACAGCTATTTACCTATTTTACAAACGAACTACTTCTGCACAGAGGGTAGACAACCCTCTAGCAGAGCCGACCCACCAACGAGCGGCAAAACTAGAAAATAGCAAACTAGACGAAACAGAAAAAAAAAAAACAAGACAAACAAAACCAAATGAAACGGAAGAAAACCAGAGAGTGGAAAACGAAAACACCAACCTGAGAATGCAGAAGGCGGAGGAAAGGGAAGAGTTACCATAGGAGCTCTGCAACAGCTCAAGTTGTCAAACGGTCAGGAACACCACCATGAAGCAATCACAACTGCCTGAAAGTGACTGGAAAGGTTAAATGTTGATTATCATAAACTCTCTGCAAATGCTCTATTAATCGCTTTGAAATCTCTCTAAGTGCTTGAAGGTTTTAATCGCGGTAAATGTGAAAATGATAGGTAAGTCCTATTTATACCCGTGGTAAATGGTAATCCTCCTCCTTCTGGAAATCTCCAGACAAGAAAACCTCTGGACTTCGGGCCCGGGGATTCCTCGCGATGATATCCTTAAGAACATCATGGCGAAGAATCCTGGAGTCCGAAATTCGGTTCCCAACGAAGGACAACCTCCGGGACCAGAGTCCCGGAGGCAAAAACCAAACAAACAAAACACCATGCCGGGGAAGAAAACCCCAGAGAAATAAAACAACAGGGAAAGAAAGACAAGGCAAAGCCGCAAGCAAAAACAAACAAAAGAAAAAAAGGGGGACCCAACATTTTACACACAAAATGTAGGGACGGGGATGCAGGGCATAACAAAACATGTAGTGTGTTTTTTGAGGAATTTACCAAATCAACTTTTAACATAAACTGAAAACACCAAACTGATATCTTGCCCTTGTAACGTGAAAAAATATTTGCATTTGACCAATAACTACAAGCAATTGAATGATAAATCCACATACCTGTATCTTTGTAAAATACCTGGAACACCAAAAAGATGGCTAAGTGGCTGCTGCCATGATTTTTATCTACTGAATATGGGAAAAAAAAACACCAAAAAGAATCGAATAGAAAACATGATTGGTCATTTCAAAGAGCATTCATGATCAAATAAAATGCAATGCCTTCTCTTGTGCTTGATCAACTTTCACCCACTCGTTTTCTCCCACTCCTTTTCTCTACAATCGAAATAAAAATAATTTGGTCATTTCAAAATAGTGAATCGATATCCTTGAGCACAAGCACCAATAACATCAACTATTTTGATTTGTGGGTACCCTAATGTTGGCAAGAGTTCTTTTATTACTAAGATTACTCTGCAAGCTTGAAGAAGTGATATATTTTGGCAAATGAAGAGTGGAAAGATGATGATGTTCCTGAGATCATGGATGGACACAATGTTGCAGACAGAATGGGAAGACATCTTTTGAGCCTGGCCCTGGATCCTTCAACAATTGGGGTAGGATCCAGACCCAGGCTAAAAAGATGTCTTCCTTTTTGTTGTGGAATATAGGCTCTGCTGCTGCAACAACGACAGACTGCAATGTACATATCACAACAGCTGAGAAACATAAATGTAGGCACCATGGTCACAATTTGTTGGAGACAACATAATTGAGTGCTATTCCCAGATGATGCAAAGAAACCACTACTTTGCATCATCTCGAAAAACCACTCAATTATGTTGTGTCTCTAAAAAATTGTGACCATGATGCCTACATTTAAGTTTCTCAGCTGTTGTGTCCCAGGACCCCTTATGACCCTTTACGATCCCTAATAATACATCTTAGAGGTCTTAAAATGTCGTAAAGGGTCATAAGAGGCTCCTAGGAGGGGATAGGTGAGCTTCCACCTTCATGTGGTTGGCCCTGTTAAGTAGAGAATGTTAAACTATTCTTGAAACAAAGAGAAGCTCAATAATTTAAGGTCTCAGTCCACGGAGATGTTGAAAAAATGACGAGAATCAATGATGGAGAGTTTTTAGATTATGAGAAGACGTATCTGGAGTGGAGGCCAAATTGAGTACCAGTGCAGAGATGATGATTTAGTAACCTACATCTATAAAACCTTCACAATTATCCCTTCTTTGGCCTCCACTCATTCCTCTTTGCAAAAACGGTTATCTAGAAACTTTGAATAGTGTTTCTCATCCATGCACGAAATGTGCTAGTGATCGTATAAAATTACTTTAGGCCTCCAGTATTGATGAGATGTACAAGTTTAAAATGTTTTTGTGAGACTGTGATCAATTTGTGTAGTGTACATAAATGTAAGGCAGTGATTATTCTCGATGATTGACAGGTAGCTAGGACTAAAGATAACACAACTCAAGAGACCATCATAGGTTGTCTCTTTCTTCGGTCTATATTATTTACAGAATGTTTTACCTTTCATTAGCTCATCAAATCTAGGGATTTGAAAGAATTTAATAGAATATTTTCATGACAACATATATTATTTAAGTTGACGTTGCATGAATTTATCTACTTCGCACACTTGTATACTATGAAGATGGCCATGCTTCTTTATCGCCGTCCTCATAGTCTACAAGTGCACGAAGTAGATAAATTTGTGCAATGTCAACTTAAATAATATATGTTGTCATGAAAATATTCTATTAAATTCTTTCAAATCCCCAAATTTGATGAGCTAATAAAAGGTAAAAATTTTTGTCAATAATATAGACTGAAGAAAGAGACAACCTATGATGGTCTCTTGAGCTGTGTTAACTTTAATGAGCCTATTCGTCAATTTTTTGACAATTTATAATTAATTTCAACGGCAGCGCTATGCTTTTGACAGACACAATGTTGGAGAAAAATAATTTATGACATTTATTGCGATAGTATTGCTATACGTTCGATAGGGAAAGTTGTCGGAGAAATGCTGCACAATTGTCGCTCTTTCGGCAGTTTAAGTGTCGTAAATAGAAAAGTTTCGACACACCCTTCAACATTAAAGCCATATCACTGACAGGTAGGTCTATCAAAATTTGGTGCCATAACCGTAGGAAATGCCATAATGAAGCCATTGTCATGTGCAAGTTTCCGACATGACATGGTGTCAATAAACTGACGGGTATGTCTTCTGTCGCAATTTCCAATGCAAAAATGGTGATGGACTCAAGTGTCAACATTCTGACAAATTAGCGTTGCAAATCTGACAAATGGCCATCAGAATTTGACCTCAAATGTACTAGTGATATATTTCTATGGAGAAGACAGACTGGTTACTTGACTGATAGAAGTGTACGGACATTGTAAGGATAATTTATAATGATCAAAGTTGGATTTATGCAGAATAATGTGTGTTGACCTTACTCCTAAGTTTTCTTGGATTTATGTTACATATTACATATGTTGCAGTTGATTTGGTGAAAACTGATTTCTGGACTATAACTATGATTCTGGAAAGAGCAGGTCTTTGTGTTTTGGGTATATCTTTTTGGAGAAGATATTTCCAATGAAGCGAGCTTACTGCTGGACAACTGACATATGTTGGAATAATGGGTTTAGTTCAATTGTTGTTTGATGACTAGTGACATCAGCTGTGATGCATATTCTGGAGAAGACCTTATTATTGGCTGACTTTAGAAATGTAGCGTGTAAAATGAATTGTGACTGTGGATTGTGGATCTGGAAGTTTAAGTGATGGATTATATTTGATGTTTACTTGTTGTAGGTACCTTGTGTATCTTAGCAAGGGGATATATAATTATTTGTACATAGGAAAACCTTAATTGGCCGACCTAATTAATTATTTGTATATTAGGAAAGCTTAATTGGCCGACCTAATGAATTATTGTAAGAGGGTATATATGAGTGATCTTTTCTTTTGAAAAGGTGTGGCAGAGATTGAAAAGAAGAGAAGTGAAAGCTGTGAAGCTTGTTTGACTATTGAATGTAGAGCAGAGTTCATAAGAAGAGTAATTCATTGGAATTAACCAAGCAAAGATAGTTTCTATCAGACGGTTCACTAGATTGTGTATTTTCTATATACACTTGTTCGAATTGTGAATCCTTGAGGGTGGATTTAACCTTCTTTGGGAAATGTGCCTTGGCAGTGAGCCTACTATTTCTCTTGACTCCTAATAGGGTTTGTTTCCTAATAGGGACTATGTATTGTAATGTTGTAACAAGCTCCTAACAGGGCTAAATCTCTTAACATGGATACTATACTCTCAGTACATTATTTGTGGGTGTTAATTCCCACTGGGGTTTTACCTTTAACAAGGTTTCCTCAACAAAAAGTATTGTGTTATGGTGTTGGAATTTACTGTGTTATCTTTTACATTTGTAGATTTGGTTTATAAAGTTTAAAGTTTAATAATCTATATCACAACTGATTCACCCCCCTCTCAGTTGTCTTATGGACTGTTATTCCTAATAATTAGTATCAGAGCTTGTGGTCCTTAGAGAGAAAGTTTAACCACTTGAGGTGATCCTAAAGATGAATTACTACAGGAAGGATAGTTCAAAGTTTGATCCTGAAAACTTTGACAGTTGGTAGAACAAGATGAGAACACATTTTCTATGTCTGAGAATTGATTACTAGATGATCACAAAGAAGAATGAAAAGATAGCGACTGAGGATGAATTAGAGAAGCTACTGAAGATCATAAGAAGTTATTTTCATGTAATATGGTTGCAAGGGAATCTTTGATCAACTCACTTTCAGAAGGAGAATTCACTAAAGTAAAGGACTAGAATTCTGCACATGAGATTTGGACAAGATTGGAAACATTATATATTGGAGATAAGTTTACAAAATAGGAAAGGCTACAAAAATGGAAGACAAAGATGGAATCATTGAAGATGAGAGAAGATGAGAACATTAGGGCATATGGATAGAGAATTACTGAAGTGGTTACTGGTATTAGAAACTCTGGAGGTACTTACAGTGAGGAAGAAGTGATTGTGAAGATACTCAGATCCTTGACACCTACATATAGAACCAAAGTACAAGCTATAGAGGAGATTATAACTTTGACACCGAACTTCGCCAGAGAGATGTTGATTGGAAAGACAACTACATTTGAGGCCACAAAATTAGGAGACACTTTACCTAAAGTTGAGTCAGCATTCAAGGCAACCATGCACAAGAACAAAAAGACCTTATCTAGAAATGCAAGCACCAGCAGTAATGACCTAAGGGAAGAGCTTGGAGCCTATGCTGATGAATGGGAACATATATAGGAAGAAGAAAGAAAGCTAGATGAAGTTGTGACACTGATTTCTAGAAGAGAAAAGAGAGGTAAGGGAAAGTTTGAAGGAAAATTACCTTTGAAATGTTTTTCATGTAACAAGATTGGTCATTTTACTTCTAGATTTCCTACAAGAGTTCCAAAGCACAAACCTAAGTTTTTCAAGTATAAGTACTCAAAAGACGAGGAATATTATTATGCTAGTGAGGGTATATCTGATGATGATGATGGTGACTATGATGAAATCAGATTTATTTCTATTAAGGATGATGAACCAATGCATGAAGAAAAATCCTTAGTATCCCGAGTTGAAAAGAAATCTAAATGAGTTATAGATAGTGGTTGTTCACATCATATGACTGGAGATAAAAAAAAATTTGTGAGTTTGAAAAGACATGATGGTGGTGTTGTTAGATTTGGTGATAATACTCCTAAGCTTATTATTGGAGTTGGATCTATTTCTTTGGATGGAAAGACTAACACTAACAATGTATTACTTGTTGATGGACTTTAGCATAATCTGTTGAGTGTTGGACTATTAGTAGACAAGGGTTATCAATTAAAATTCATTGATGGGAAATTTTGTATCAGAAGTAAAGCATGAGATTTGATCATATCTGGTACTAAATCCAGAGGTAATGTATTTGAATTGAAAACATCTAAAGCTTCTTGTTTTATTACAAAGGTTGATGACAGTTGATTATGGCACAAAAGATTTTGTCATGTTAATTTTGATAACATTGTGAAGGTAAGTATGAAAAAAGCAGTAAGAGATCTACCTAAAATTGTAAAGCCATCTAACACTATGTAGAGAGTGTGTTATGGGGAAGCAAACTAGAATTACTTTCAAAAGAAAAGCTTATTCATAAAAAGGGAAGTTGAATCTGGTACATACAGATCTGTGTGGTCCTAAAATAACTAGATCATACTATGGTGAAAGGTACTTTATACTATTTGTTGATTACTTTTCTAGAATGATGTGGGTTACATATTTGAGAGAGAAATCTGAAGCATTTGACAAATTAAAGTTATTCAAAGCAAAAGTTGAGAATGAATCTGGTTTGAAGATAAAGTGTTTAAGATTAGACAGAGGAGGAGAGTTTACATCAGAGCTATTTAATACATATTGTGAAGAGAATGGAATATATAGATAGATATTGGCCCCTAGAACTCCACAATAGAATGGGATAGAAGAGCAAAGAAAAAGAACTATATTAGATGTTGCAAGAATGATGTTGCTAGAAGGAAATGTGTCACATGTTCACTGGAGAGAAGAAATTAGCATTGTTGTGTACACACTGAACAAAATTTAGGTCAGAGAAGGTAAAAGTAAGACTCTTTATGAATTATGGTTTGATCATACACCTATTGTAAATGTTTTTAGCACATTTGGTAGTAAATGTTATATCAAGAGAGATGATGAGATAGGCAATTTTGATGCTAGAAGTGATGAAGGAATTTTTCTTGGTTATTCCACTAAGAGTAAAGCATATAAATTGCTCAATATGAGATTGAGAAAGTTGATTGAAAGCGCCAATGTGAGGATAGATGAAAAGTTTCAGATTTAGGAAAGGATGTATGACTGTGGTTAGATTACAAAAATGAAAGAGGTTACTACTAAACCTGAAGAATCTTTGATGATTGAAAATGAGATTGAAGATAAACAAACTGAAGCTACTGAGACGTTGAAGACACCAAGCTATGTTAAGAGGAACCATCCTGAAGATCAAATTATTGAGGATGCAAGTAAAGGTATGATGACTAGATCTAGAGCCAGAGTTGAGATCTGTTTGATTTCTCAAGTTGAACCAAAGACTACTGATGAAGCATGTTGAGATGAATCTTTGACTAAAGCTATGGAAGAAGAACTTGAATAGATAAAGAAAAACAATACTTGGGAATTGGTTCCAAGACCTAAGAACAAAAATTTGATTGGTACTAAACGGGTTTTCATAAATAAGATGGATGGGGAAGGAACAGTGGTAAGGAACAAGGCAAGACTGGTATGTAAAGGCTATTCACAACAAGAAGGCATAGACTATGAAGAAATATTTGCTCCTGTTGCTAGATTGGAAGCTGTGAGATTATTTGTTACTTATGATGCACATAAAGACTTTAAGGTTTATCAGATGGATGTGAAGTTAGCATTCTTGAATGATGATCTAGAAGAAGAAGTTTACATTGAGCAACTTGATGGTTTTCCTTTGATAGATGATGAAAACATGGTTTGCATACTGAAGAAGGCATTGTATGGACTGAAACAAGCACCAAGAACATGGTATGCAAGACTGGACAAATATCTACTTCATCTTGGTTTCAGAAAAGGTATTGCAGACAATAATTTATATTTAAGAACTGATGAAGATGAAATCTTAATTGTAGAAGTTTTTGTTGATGATATCATTTTTGGAGGCAATGATAAGATGAGTAAGAATTTTTTGAAAGAAATGGAAAATGAATTCAAGATGTCAATGATTGGTGAGATGAAATTCTTTCTTGGTTTAAAAATTAATCAGAGTACGAATGGAATTTTTATATCTTAGACCAAGTATCTTAAGGAAATGTTGAAAAAGTTTGGAATGGAAGATTGTAAACATGTTGGAACACCTATGGTGACTGGAAACAAATTGACTAATAGTGATGAGACTCAAAGTGTTGTACAGACTAATTATAGATCGATGATTGAAGGTCTACAATATCTAACTCACACTAGACCAGATATTAACAACGTACTTGGAATTATGGCTAGATATCAGGCAGATCCTAAAGAGACACATTCTGCTGCTGTAAATTATTTTTTCAGATATTTGAAAGGGATAATAGAATATGGATTGTGGTATGAAAAATTAGAATATTTTACTTTGTAGGCTTATACTAATGCTGATTGGGTAGGTAATGTGGATGACAGAAACATTACAAGTGGTGGTACATTTTTCCTTGGGAAAAGACTGGTTTCTTGGTTGCGCAAGAAGAAAAACTGTATTACTCAATCTACTGTTGAGTCAGAGTATGTTGCTGCTACAATAAACTGTACACAAGTTGGTTGGATGAAATAAATGCTGAAGGACATTGGAATAATTTTTGAAGAACCAGTGGTTATCCATTGTGATAACACTAGCACAATGAATATGTCAAAGATTCCTGTAATGCATTCAAGGACTAAACATATTTCTATTAAGTATCACTTCTTGAGGGAGAAGGTAGTAGATAAAGAGATTAAACTAGAGTATATTAGCACAAAGGAACATATAGAAGATATATTTACTAAACCTTTTCCAAAATATGCTTTTGAATATCTCAGAGACATACTTGGGGTTATGGCCCCTCCCAGTGGTGATTAAATGATGTAGATATGCATCAGTCAAGTGGATCTTAGAGCTATATCATTCTTGGAACTTGATGTATGGATCTACTCCTCAGGGGGAGTAATCGCAAGAGAATACTATGGAGTACATTTGGGTGATCTTGCACCTGGTTGATGGACAAGAAGATTTGAAAAAGATACACCTTACAGAAGACTACAGATGAGGTATGGTACCCTTTTCCATTTCTGCAAAAGGGGTAAGGAATCTATGTGAAAATCCCTACTGTTTTGAGAGATTTGTGTTGAGGATATTGAGAAGATTGTATTGAGAGAGAGTACTTTTGGGTTGATGCATATGGATTTTATCATATGATTCCATCAATACCAAAGGGGGATATTGTTGGATGATATCATTTTTGGGTACTGATCATATTGTTGATATTCATGTTTTGTCACTGATGTCAATATATATTTCTGTGGAGAAGACAGACTGGTTACTTGACTGACAAAAGTGTATGGACATTGTATAGATGATTCAAAATGATCAAAGTTGGATTTATGTAGAATAATGTGTGTTGACCCTACTCCTAAGGTCGCTTGGATTTATGTTTCACATTGCAAAAGTTATAGTTGATTTGGAAACTAGTTTCTGGATTGTAACTATGATTCTAGACAGAGTAGGTCTCTGTGTTTTGGGTATATCTTTCTGGCGAAGATATTTCTAATGAAGTGAGATTATTGGTGGAAATCTGACATATGTTGGAATAATGGGTTGAGTTTGATTGTCATTTGATGATTGGTGATGTCAGCTGTGACGTGTATTCTGTAGAAGACCTTATTGTTGGCTGACTTCAGGCATGTAGCGTGTAAAATGAATTATGAGAATGGATTGCTGATCTAGAAGTTTAAGTGATGGATGATATTTGATGTTTACTTGTAGATATCTTGTGTATCTTAGCAAGGGGTTATATAATTATTTTTACATAGGAAAGCCTTAATTAGCCGACCTGATTATTTATTTGTATATTAGGAAAGCTTAATTGGATGACCTAATGAATTATTGTAAGAGGGTATATATGAGTGATCTTTTCTTTTGAAAAAGGTGTGAAAGAGATTGAAAAGAAGAGAAGTGAAAGCTGCAAATCTTTTTTGATTGCTGAATGTAGAGAAGAATTCATAAGAAGAGTACTTCATTGGAACTGACCAAGCAAAGACAGTTGCTATCAGAAAGTTCACTATATTGTGTATGTTCTATATACACTTATTCAGATTGTGAATCTTTGAGGGTGGCTTTAACCTTCTTTGGGTAGTGTGCCTTGGTAGTGATCCTACTATTTCTCTTGACTCCTAATAGGGTCTATCTCCTAACATGGTTTGTCGCTTAATAGGGACTATGTACTATAATGTTGTAACAAGCTCCTAACAAGGCTGAATCTTTTAACAGGGATACTATACTCTCAGTACATTATTTGTGGCTGTTAATTCCCATCGGGGTTTTACCTTTAATAGGGTTTCCTCTACAACAAGTATTGTGTTATGGTGTTGGCATTTACTTTGTTATCATTTACATTTGCAGATTTGGTTTATAAAGTTTAAAGTTTAATAATCTATATCACAACTGATTCACCCCCCTCTCAGTTGTCTTGTGGACTGTTATTCCTAACAATGCTATGTTTATGCACCTTATGTGAAATACTTTAAAGTTTTTGGAATAAAATGTTATATACTGAAGGACAATAGAAATGGAAAACTTGATGCTAAAAGTGATGAAGGCATATTCCTAGGTTATTCCACTAAGAGAAAAGCATATAAGTGTTTGAATTCTAACACTAACAAAGTTGTGGAAAGTGAAAATGTTAAAATTGATGAATATGAAGAAAATAATGAAGTTGAATGCAAGAAAGAACCTGGAGATTACAAATCTTTCATATACATGAATGAAGGAGAGCCCAACAGTTTACCTGAACCATAGAAATAAGCTACCGAGCAACAGAAAGAAATTGCCGAGCAACATCAAGTAACTGTTGAGCAGTCAAAAGAGGAATCAGAGACACAAAATGAACCTGAAGAGAATTTGAAAGGTGAATTTGAAGAAAAACAACAAGGGGAAAGGAGACAAGATCCTACACTAGCAAAATATGTAAGAAGACATCATAAACTAGATCAAATCATTGGAGAAAAAGATTTAGAGATCATGACAAGAAGCAAGTTAAAAAATTAGACATGTTTATTTTGGGAATTTGAGCCCAAATCTATGAAAGATGCTTTGGATAATGAAGATTGGATACATGCCATGAATGAAGAGATTGAGAAAATAGAGAATAAAAAAACCTGGACACTAGTACCTAGACAAAAGGACAAGAATGTTATTGGAACCAAGTGAGTATTTAGAAATAAATTGAATAAGCATGGAGAAGTCATAAGGAACAAGGCCAGACTAGTGTGTGAAGGATATGTACAAGAAGAAGGAATTGAATATGGTGAGACATTCACCCCAGTTGCTAGATTGGAAGGAGTTAGAACTCTACTAGCTTATGTAGATTACAAAGGATTCAAAGTGTATCAGATGGATGTCAAATTAGCATTTTTGAATGGAATACTGAAAGAAGAGGTATACATTGAACAAGATGAAGGATTTGTTGGTTCAAGAAAGAAGAATATGGTCTGTAAGCTACATAAAGCGCTATATGGATTGATGCAAGCCCCCAAAGAATGGTATGAGAGATTGCACAATTAATTAGTCAAAATTGGTTTCACAAGGAAAAATGAAAATAGTAATCTATACTTGAAGACTGAAAAAGGTAAAGGGATATTGCTAGCTGAAATATTTGTTGATGATATCATATTTGGAGGAAAAGATGCTTTATGCCAAACATTTTCAAATGAGATGTAAATTGAATTTCAGATGTCTATGTTTGGAGAGATCAAATTTTTTGTTGGTTTGCAAGTATATCAAATGAAGAAAGGTATCTAAATTACTCAATCTAAATATCAAGGAGATACTGAAAACCTTTGGCATGGTAGACTCTAGACCTGTAAGTACACCCATGGCTACTGTATAGAAACTATCAAAGACTGATGAGACAACATAATTAAATCAAACCTTGTATAGGTCAATGATTGGGAAGCTACAATATGTTGTTCACTCCAAACTAGATATTGCATTAGTAGTTGGGATTGTTGCAAGATTTTTTGCAAATCCTAAAGATAGTCACATGATGGCAGTGAAAAGGATACTGAGATATTCTAAAGGAACATAGGACTATGGATTGAATTATGAAAAGAATGAGAAGTTTGAACTAAAATTTTATACAGATGAAGATTGGGAAGGCAAATTTGATGACATAGAGAGTACAAGTGGTGTTGCATTATTTCTAGGAAAGAGATTAGTCTCTTGGACAATAAAGAAACAAAACTATATTTCTCAATCTACAACAAAAGATGAATATGTTGCAACAATAGTTAATTATTCAAACATAGTGTGGATCAAGCAATTGTTGAAAGGTATGAAGGAAGAGATCATTGAACCAATTGTTATTTTCTGTGATAACACAAGTGCTATCAATATATCAAATAATCCTATGATGCACACAAAGACCAAGCATATTGCTATCAAGAATCATTACTTGAGAGAGCTAGTTCAAGATAAAGAAGTGAGTTTGGAATGTGTGAATACAAAGGATTAGTTAGCAGATATATTTACTAAAGCATTACCTAAGAATTCTCATGAGTATCTGATAGGTAAATTAGGGGTTATTCCCCTAGCTGAGGCTAACTGAGATCAAATGGGGTGATTGCATCAAATGTATTACACAAAATATCTGACAAATTGATGCAAAGGAGGTCACACTTTAGGAGTTTCCTAAAGCTGTGAAGAGTAACACACAAGATGTTGACCAATCATAAGAAAGATGAAAGAGGGAGCATATAGTTCTGAAACCTGACACAGAGATATCTACATGGTGAAGATGTATGACTTTGGCATTATTATCAAAGAGGGAGAAATCAGTGAGAAAAATATGAGGGAGATATTAAGTTACACAGAGAAGACTATCAGGGAGATAAGCTACATAGAGAAATATATCCAAGAGGGAGCTGATATTAGTATTGGAGAGAATCATAATGAAGCTAAGGACATTAATGAAAATATGTTTACATAACATACTTTTTGGATTGTTTGGTAACTTTGCATGTGTTGTTTACATATGGTGTTTTCCATCAATGCCAAAGACTGATATTGTTGGAAGCTACAATTGAAACAATTGTTATATTGCTATTGATGTCAAGCCTTAATTGGTAAGACAGTTTCTATCTAGTAAAGTGTCATATCAATTGATTGATGAAGAAGGTTTAAAAAGAGAAGATAACAAGAAGACCTAGTAAAGTGGTTGAGCTGTGAGAAATTATAATGGGTACTTGATTAGATTGCATGTTGGCAAGGTAATGTGTTGTTTATCTTTAACACCAAGTGAATATTGAAAGACTAAAATCTTAATCTTGGCTGAGCAAATGAGTAGAAGATTAAGGAACATAAGTTCAAGTAGTTTGTGTCGAGTGATGCGACTGTTGCTCAAGCACCAATACATGCCAAGAAAATTTAGTGTCGACCGAGCATCAGCATTTACCAAGTGATCTAGTGATGATTGAGCGGAAGAACACAGTGATGACTGATTGTCATTATTTTGATAGTTTGAGAAAGATTTGAGATCCCAATCGACATAGTTGAATTCTTGGGACATGTAAAGTGTATTTAAGACAAGGATGATAGTTGTAGAGAATTTAATGAATATTTAATATATGTTTAAAATTTTTTATGTATGGATTCAAGAATGAGTTTTGAGATGTATTCTACAAGGTAGAAGGAGAACAAAATGTTGGAAGGATTTATTGGATCTGACCAAACCCTAAGATCTATGGTGACGATTAAGTGGAAAAATATATAGCTACCTAATTAGAAAGGTATAATATTAACCTAATTGTAGATTATGGATAAAGAGGTTGATTCAGTTGATTGGAAAATCTAAGTAAAAGGTAGAGAAGGACAAGAAGAGAAGTATATGAATGCACAGTGGTGATTAGTTGATATATTTCAAAGAAGATCTAAGAGATAGAGATGAAAATGAAGGCCAACCAGTGAATTAGCATTTGAGCTAAGTTGGATCTATATTTTCAAAGTGAGTTTTATGTTTCAGATCAAGAATACTATTACTTTCTAACCATTGTATCAGCCAAAATCATTTTAACCAAGGTTGACCTAACAGTCATATTGTAAATCCTTTAATCAAGGTGACATTATAATGGAATGATCTAAGTCCTCTAGCAAGGCTCACTTTTAACAAGGTGATTAAATCCTTTAACATGGTCACACCTAACAGTGTGTATTGTAACCTTTAACAGGGTTGGTGTTAGAATAACTGAGAGTGGAGGAGGGGGGTGAATCAGTTAGACTCAGTTTCCTCACCAATTATTAGGTACAGTCCCAAATTCCTCCAGATGTATATCAAAACAAATTCAATCATATAATTCAACTCGGTGAAACTGTATTATGTATCTTAAAATTTAGTCAATAATGTTTACTGAATGTCATTAGATTAATACTGTGATTACCTTATTTAGGTTAATAAAGTAAAGTGTAAATTAAAATAATAATCCACAATCATTCATGCACTTTGAAACAGATTTTTAATGTGGAAACCTTGCTAAGGGAAAAACCACCTGGGACCGGTAACCCAAAATATTTTCACTCTTTTGAAGTGAGCTCGGTGAAGAGCCAACCCTATTGAAGGTTATAATGCATACTGTTAAATGTGAGCTGGTGAAAGGATTTAAAAGTAACATTTCTCTCTTGACCATGCATTCACTATGGGGTCAACAAGAAAACACTCAACATTCTGTGAATGTTATAATAAAGACTTTCACTGTCCTACTCAGTTAAGAGATTTATCTGTAACAATGGTTAAATTGATATAGTTATGATCTGATTCAAATACAACTCTATTTTTTAGATTTTTAGATCTATGCTAAGTACATAATACCTCTGATTAATTTGTTCACTTCAGTTCATCTGATTCATGATACTCTGTTCTACTCGGTAATTCTCTTTCCTCTTTTTGCTCGGTGATGTCTCCAAAAAAATGTTCAGTTCTATCTTTAACTAGTTTGATCAGTCATGCATAAAATTTACATGTGCACTTCAACATCTGTGCTCACATGTATATTCATAATGAATCTCTTGTCTCTTATATAGACATCATGTCTCATTTAATTTTCATCCTTCAAATTTTTCCACTTAATCTCTACCGTTTATTTTCCCGCTTGATCCTTCCTTGGTATTTGTGTTAAAAACACATTTCAATCTTTGTCATCCGATCTTCATTATTTTTTCATAGCCATTTGATCAAAATAACAAACTTTATTTATACCTCAAAATCATCAATTGCTAGCTCAGCATTCTATTTGACCTTAGTTTGAATTAATTTCTCGGTCAATACCTTTTTGTGTCGGCAATCCCTAGCTCAGTTATCACTATGCTCGGTATCCACTATGTTTTACTGGGTGTTTACTGTCTCTCGCTGTATACAAAACTCATTATTTTTTTACCACAAAAACTTTGTTTGTTCCTCATATTCAATACATAACAAATTTTTTCCTCCATAATAATACTCAAATAATTTGACATCAATGACAATACATTAACTAATAATGTTTATCATCACATCTGCAACTCGGTTGAATATCAACAAATGACTTCAAACATACATTAAGTTGTAGTTCATCAATCTCTCACTTTGGCATTGATGGAAACATAATATTAAATATTAAATATAAAAATATGCCATACAAAAAATACCAAATGTTTTGTTCTACAACTGCAACAATTTTGTAGCTCTCCCTAGCTTGAATATATAAACTATTTTAGTATTAAAAACTCACCATGCAGATTCTCCCTGCACTTTTGACTTTTCTGATCTTGAATCTCTATGTAGATTAGATATGTCTCCCCATTTCTCTTTTCTCCCTTGGATGGATAGATATTTCTTTGATTATCTATCCCTTTGAAAAAAATTCCAAAAATAAATATATAACTCTTTAGTAGCCAAATAAAATATCTCTGATGTTCGGTGCAGTAGGTACCTTGCAGTGTATTGATATGTCTATGTCAGTCCAGTTCAGATTTTGCATCAACATGTCTGATATTCTAATTTCATGTAGGTTGATGCAACCTCCTAATCATATTAGATATCAATAGATAAGGGATGAACCTCTAGTATACCTCTCAAGTACTCAAATGTATCCTTCGGTAACGGTTTTGTGAATATGTCTACAACTTGTTCTTTTGTTTGTACATATTCTAGTATTACTTGTTTATCTTGTACTTGTTCCCCCAAGTAGTGATATTTTTTAGATATGTGCTTTGTCTTTTCATACATCATAGGATTCTTTGAAATATTTATAGCACTTGTATTATCATAGTAAATTATCATTGGGTTAGTGATCTCTTAATTAATTCCTTTCAATAGTTGTTTTATCCATGCTATGTTCGAACAATTTGCAGCATCAACAACATACTATGCTTCTACAGTTGACTAAGATATGCATCCTTGATTCTTTCTTATCCAAGTAACTAATCTTTCTCCAATAAATAATGCTCCACCAGTAGCTCTCTTTCTATCATCAATGTTACCAACCCAATCAACGTCAGTATAAAATTTCAGTTTGAACTTTCCTTCTCTTTTGTGCCAAAGTCCATAATCTTCAGTATTCTTCAAATATCTAAATTTTTTTTTACAACAATCATATGTAATTCTATGGGATTAGCAGAATATCTTGCAACTATTCCAATAGTGTGTACTATGTCAAGTCTTGTGTGTACAACATACATCAATTTACCAATCATGGATCTAGACAAAGTCTGATTTACCTCAGGTGTCTTGTCTTCTTTTGTCAATTTGCAACCTATCACCATAGGTGTTTCGTCTGGTTTTGATTCTTCCATTTTGAATGTCTATCTTTAGTAATTCCTTGATGTATTTTTCTTGAGTAATATAGATACATTCAGTGTGTTGTAAAATTTGCAATCCAAGAAAAAATTTGATCTCACCAAACATTGACATTTCAAATTCTTTCCTCATTTCATCAGCAACTGAAGTGCATAGGTTATCATTACCTCCAAATATAATATCATCAACAAATATTTCATAAATAAGAGTGTTATCATCATTTCCTCCTTTTAAATACAAATTTATGTTGTGACTTGTTGTAATAAATCCAATACTTATAAGATAAGAGTGTAATCTTTCATACCATGCTCTTGGTTCTTGTTTCAGTCCATATAAAGCTTTGTGTAACTTACATACCATGTTTTTCTGATTAGGATCCACAAATCCTTCAGGTTGTTCAATGTATACCTATTCTCCCAGTATTCCATTAAAAAATGCTGACTTAACATCCATATGATATACTTTGAATCCTTTATATGCAGCATATGAAAGTAGTATTATTACTCCTTCAAGTCTAGCAACGGGTGAAAATTTTCTCCATAGTCAAATCCTTCTTCTTGTGCATACCCTTTGCAAACTAGTCTAGCTTTATTTCTGGTTACATCCCCATTCTCATTCAATTTGTTTTTGAATATCTATCTAGTACCAATGTCATTTTTATCACTTGGTCTCGGTACTAATGTCCATGTCTTATTTTTTTGTATCTGCTCAATTTCCCCATTCATAGAAATAATCCATTCTTAGGCTCAAATTCACAAATTAAACAAGTATTGTCTCTTAACTTACTTCTTGTCATCATGCCTGCTTTTTTATCTCCAATAATCTGATTTTGTGGATGATGTCTTCTCACATATCTAGCATGTTTAGGTTCAGTTATTTCTTCTTCATTATCTTCCCCTATAGGTTCATTGTGTTCTTGTTCATGATCTTCAGTTTTGGTATTTTTTTGATGCTCGGTCTGTGCTACCTGTTTCTCGGTGACATTACCCTGTTGCACGGTAATGTTAGGCATTTGTATCAGTATAGTATCAGGTTCTTTCATTTATACAAATCTACTATAATCTTCATGTTCTTTCATGTTGTCCTCATCATTTTGCTCAGAAAATTCATTAGCTTTACATTTGCACTTTTAATGATTTGGTTAGATGTCTTTTTCAAACATTTGTAAGATTTACTCTTAGTAGAATATCCAAGAAATATTCCTTCATCACTTTTTGAATCAAATTTACCATTTTGATCATCTTTGAGAATATAGAAACAACTACCAAATATTCTAAAATAGCTCACATTAGGTGTATAACCATACCATAGCTCATAAGGTGTTTTATTTGAATCTTTCTTCAGTTGTACTCGGTTCAGTGTGTAAAAAACCATGCTTACTGATTCTCTCCAATATGTTTGTGTAGTATTATTCTCAATCATCAGTGTTCTGGCACAATCAATAATTGATCTATTTCTTCTTTTAGCAATTTCGTTCAGTTGTGGTGTCCTCGGTACAGAAACCTATCTTTTGATTCCATACTCATTACAAAAGTTAGTGAACTCACTAGAAATAAATTTTCCTCCTTTGTTAGATCTCAAACACTTCATATATCTTCCATTTTCTTTTTCTACTTTAGCTTTATACCATTTAAACATCTTAATGCTTCAGATTTTTATTTTAGGAACATGACTGTCATCATTCTATAGTAGTCATAAAAAATAAAATAAAGTATATATCCCCATAATAGCTCTATGTTCTCATTGGTCCACATAGGTCTATATGAAATAACTCCAAAATATCATTAGATGAAAAAATCTCTCTTGAAACTAGATTTTGACATCTTTCCCATTTGACAATTTTTGCACATTACATGGTCTAGTTTAGATAAGCTTGGTAAGCCTCTAAATTTTCTTTTCCTACTAATCTTAACCATGTTGTCAAAATTTAAATGACAAATTATTTTATGCCATAACCATATATCTTCATTCTTTGCCAATAAGCAAGTAGTTTCAGCAGTGTCAAGGTAGAATAGGTTACCTTTAGATTGTTCACCAGTGCTGATTAATTTTCCTTTTCCATCATAGATTCTAGCTTTTCTATTTTCAAATGCAACTCGGTGACCTGTGTTATTCAATTGTGAAACACTCAACAGATTGTAATTAAGTCCTTTTACCCAATATTCATTTTCACATTTGATTTATTTGTTCAACATAATAGTACCTTTTCCTTTCATGTGACAAGGTGTATCATTTCCCATTCTTACAGATCCACCATCATAATGTTCAAGAAATTCAAATTTTCCTTTACCTCCAGTCATTTGATGTGTACAACCACTATCAATAAACCAAATATCATGTTTTTTTAACTTTAGAAATAAGTGTTGGGTATGTGTAGGATCATGGTATACCAAGCTATGGCCTTAAGTGGCAATGAAAAATTAGAAAATCAGGGTTAGTCAACTTGACGTAAAAATTTGAACATCTTATCAACCTTATGTGAAAAAGTTGTAAGAAAAAAATATGTAGGAAATTGAATGTAGTTTCTAAACTAATAGACATTTTCTGAAAAAAAATTAATCTAATTGTTCAATATTTTATATTTCAATGCAGTAGTACAAAAATTTTAGGAAAAAGATAAAAAGTACGTGTATGTCTAACCACCTTAATCACAATCAAATGATGATATATTTTCACAAGATTCAAAATATAAGTAGTAGACTCATGCCCAAATGTGACGCATATTTTTGTGCAATTTTTTACCAAATAAATAATTAATTATAAATTTTCTGCTACAACTTATTCAAAATAAAAAAACTCTTGTGTCTGACCACCTTAACTAATTCTAAACTTTACAAAATTGCAATTTTTTTTTTATAGTAGGCGAAGCATAGAATGCGACGCATGTTTTAGATTTCAAAAAGGTTAAAGCACTTGAAATTTATAGTTGTTTTTCAATCAGGACTTTTAAGATAACTCAACTAAGAAATAAGTAATAATTACTTATTGAACTCAAATTATGATAACAATTATATTGATGGAAAGCTGATAACGTCTTTAAGAAACCCTTTTTGTTTCATCAATTTTGGGTAAAAAAAGTCGTCAGCTACATTGTCTAAGTCTGGAGATCAAAGGAAATATGGTGAACACGTCATTTAGGTTGACCATCCACGTTTGGCATTGGGAAACCAAAACCCAAAGCAAATACCAAGCCTAATCATATATCTGATATTATTAGATATCTGATATTGTCATATATCTGATAACTCCCGCCCAAATACAACATTTTCATTTCAAACCTCTTTTCAATTTTATGATTTAAATTTTTTCAATTTTATGAATTTATATTTTTAGTTTACATATTATAAATTTTGTTTGTTTTAATATTAATATTAGATGGTAATAGCATCAGTATTATATAATTATTTAAATATTATTATTTATTTCTCTACTTTATAATAGTATAATATTAGTATTAATTAATTCTTTATATTTTTATTATAACAATATTACCTAGGGAGAGAGAGAGAGAGACTAGGAAATCTCTCTCTCTCTCTCTCTCTCTCTCTCTTAGAAATGAACATGTAGATATGTATATATGAAATAGTTTTGTACATGTAGATATGTATATATGAAATAGTTTTGTACAAAATGTGGCATATGCCATCTCCAAAAATTTACAAAATCAACATATCTAGATACAATATGGCATACACCATCTCAAAATATGCCATATGGCATCTCAACATAAGAAGTTCAACTACCAATGTTTCTAGGACATCCTATTCTACTGGTGGATGATCAAAGTGAAGTCTCTTCAAACTACTCTTTGGCTCTGATGGATCCTACATTCAAACACAAAAGTGAAACCCCAAGTTAGATTACTTAATTTATATGGTTTCTATAAATAATAAATACAAATTTAAAATCATAGGTAACAATAATAAATAAATTTCTTTTAAATTGAACTCTCATGTACCTCACCTCTATGTCTCCTCATGCGGTTAGGAGACCTAATATATGTCATTGGTAGCGAAGAGACAATGCCACCAATGTCGACTCTGACCTGTATATATGTTTGCGAACATGAGATTGATGTATGACTTATACTATTTAATGTTAAATCCTTGGTAGAAAATACATGTTTTAAATATAATTGAATTAACATTAAAACTTACCTGTGTTGAACTTTCTTAAGGAAATGTCGATTGGGTCATTAGTGATACAAACCCTTGGCGTGGTACCTCCCTCAAACTAGGGGTGACCTAAAAAATTCAAACAGATAAGTTTCATACAATCATGACTTGATCATATTAAATATATACTTTATAGTAAACTACACAAATAAATTTAGAAATATACGTACTGTGGGGCTATCACTACAAATTGAGATGCCTATGACTCTATCATGGCAAACTAGTCTCATGACATCATCAGACACCACCCTCTGTCAAATAAAACATGTAATAAAAAATGAGTATGCACAAGTGACAAGTACACATGTATGCTTAAACAGTCTAAAATACTTAATTACCTTCCCCTTGTCAACACCAGACGCCTGAACCCCCTCACATTTCCCCCCAGTGGAAACTGGTGAAACCTGCATCAATATGTAATAATATGATCATAAAAATTAGAAAATACATGTATATAATAATATAATAAAATGAAACCAATGAGTACATTAAAATGCATGTATCATGGAAGTTTCAAGGCCAAATGAAATGGCCAAAAGTGTGGACCCCTCCACCTATGCCATCTCCCCCTCTGTCATCAACTGGACATAAATGGAACACATAAAAAATCATAGGTGGGAAATCATTATAAGAAACTTCTATTAAAAATACAAACATTGAAAATTAAATACAATGTAACTAGTTAACTGTTTACTCTTACCATAATAGTAGGAGTCCATGGCTCTGTATGCCCCTGACGCACATCTCCATGGGGTGCTTCAGTGCCTATAATCTATTGTGTAGTATTGTCCACCTCAAACACATAGTTATATGCATCACTATCATTCAGGGGGCCCAAGCACATATTCTTGCACATAACGTAAGTATGAGGCACACAAACATGTGGGCTCATAGAGGATGTGAAAGGGCCAGAAGCATCAGTATGAGGAGGAAACAATGCCACACTTTTCCTAACTAGTATATCACTCAAGGTGTGAATGGCTTGAATAGTCTATGAGCCGGCCTCAGCAATAATGTCAGGATGCTGCACTGTAGGAGGTGATGAAATCTCAGGAGGGGGGACATATGTGTGGGATTTCACCCACTGTGCCCTTGGTCTATCCTTGGGAGTGCCTAAGGCTACACCCTAGTTCTGTCTCATGCTCCAATAATTGACTTTGTGACCGAGAAAAAATTTAGCATACAATTTCTGTATGAAATAGAATGGGACATCAAAATTGCTATGGGGTGGTCTATCAAAAACCATCCACCAGCAATCCCAAAATTTGTCACCTATTGCATCATTTTTGCACCATTTAATTGACAACTTGGTTTTTTTAGGGTCCACTTTTAAATCAGTTTTGGGATCAACAAAAATGTTACATATGTCATGTTTTGTTATGTTTAGATCCATAACTTTATCATAGTAAATCCCATCATCAAATTGGCCATGCATGGATTTGTGCCAAAGAAGTGTAGCATTGTGTTGTTCTGTGAGTTTCTCCATGCTCTCAATAATGGAGTTCAGCGTGGAAAACATGGGGCGCAAGGTGGGGATATTCGCATATGTGTTCTGATATCCTCTAAGCTAATTTAGATGATCTCCTATGAGATCCTATAATGGTCGAGGGTTTGAGAATGGTTGGTCCTCTGAAGGTGGGGGATTGTTTTGAGGTGGTTCTAGATTGTTCACAGAATCATTGGGAGGGTTTGCGAATTGATCTAAATCCATGTCTGATTCAAAAATAATAAAGAATAAATAATATCAATTTCAACCTTACTTTTTATCATTTCAACTCTAGTTTATAATCAATTTTAAAAAACAATAAACAATATCATATAAAACCTAGTTTTAAAAAAAAACAATAAATTTCAATCCAAAAACAAAAACAAGAATGAAACTACTAAATTTTACTTACCTTTTAACTATGGAAAATTTGATATCGGATCCCTATCTAATATACAATATTCTTGGCTTGGCTTGGCTGCTTTAACGTTTTCACATTGAAAATGTTGAACACAGCTGCTGGTAACAAATATATATTGTTACTGATGAATATCAGATATTTGATAATATCCGATATCCGACAATGCTTTAGCTTTGGTTTTTGGCTTAGTCAGGTGTATTGACACCTAGGCCTACTCAAAAGTCAACAAACTTTTGGGTGCGCTTTTGGATGAGTGAAAAACTAATTTTTTCACATCGCTAGTTTTTGGCATACCATGATCCTACACAGACCCTATTGTCTCTAAGTTTTTCTCCATGAGTGTGTGACCAAGGGAGTTGTATTTATGTCACTCACTTGCTCAATGGTCAGTAGTTAATAATTTTTATGTTGTGAGTGTGCGACAAGGCTCCATGTGGCTTGATCAGATCCAAGATATGATACCTAGGTAACGATAAGGATAGATCAACAACTACATTTTAAACAAGAAACCAAATATTTTTCTGGGCTATTGATATAGACATCCACATGACCTATGACCGTTATGTTCAAATATTCAAAACTTTAAATATGATTTCAGGGTTTCGTGGTGGTGGCGCGGTCTTTCAAGTTGCAGACAGAGTAGATGGATCAGCTGACTTCTCTACCTGAATTAATGATGATGGGAGATGCATTCATGGCCATATTTGATCTTCTAAGATATTTCTCGAGTGAATTGATGAGTAGACTTGACTGTTTTAGGGTTTTTATATTGTTTATTGAGAATCTATTGTAACCCTAATTTTTCCCTAACTGATCGATGGATTGAATCCTGAGCATGTGTGCTAAGGGAGGTTGTATATAAGTAGTTTTAGAAGCTTTTTTAGCTATATAGAGGTTTTTTGAGCTTATGCATGACTTTCTGTGGCATGTTCTCTGCCCTCAGGTTTTCATCAATTTGTAATTTCTTATTGATTTCCAGATTATGCAAAGGATTTTTATGATATTTTCTCTATCCCTGGGCCTTCTTCTATGTATTTCTCTTATCTGAATTATAATATAGTGGTTGATATTAGAGAAATCTTGGAATTCTTGAGCCCTTTTTCTTTATGCATCTTTCTGCACTATTGTGAATGATTTGATTTAGATGATCTTGTGGATATTGTTCAACCCCCTATCATTTTGTTTCATTCATGTACCTATTTGCTGGAGTGAATGTCTGTTTGTAGGTCATAGTCCATGTCTATTATGTTGAATATGCTATTATTTGTAAAATCTTCTCTTTCCCTAGATAGCCTCTTTTCATTTCAGACCTCTCTATGAAGTACTTATGCAAGCCTATTCAGGAAGTTGTGTTATGCTAGATTTAGGATTTCATGCTAGTTTTGGTCAAAGTGTTATGGTTCATGTTACCTTTGGTGCATCACCTAGTAGGTAAAATTTTATTTTTAGTTATTTCCCTTCAGTTCTCCTTCTATCCTTTTTCCTTCCAACTTTACTTTCATGTTTAAAAGAAAATAAGGTGATCATCCAAGAGGAACCAACCTAGAATCTAGAGGCTTCACTTTAGTTAGCAGAGGTCCCACAACCTAGAAGTGATTCCCATGTTATACTAGATTTTTAGGCTCAAGCACTTACCAGGGTGTAAAATTTAGTGTCTAACATTTCTGGCACGCCCGGTGGGACCACAAAAAAAGAAGTTCATCTTGTAAAGCTATGTTATCTCTGATATGATGATAACATAATATAGACCTTGAGGTGGTCATTGTCTTTCATATATGGTGACTCTAGAAGGTCTACTGGTTTCAAGGGATCAAGTGCTGGTATGTTTCAAATCTTTCATATTCAAATTTATAGCTAATTACATGAGTAGACATGTCAAGTTATTATGGATAGTTAGGTTACTCACCATCATATCATGAAAATAATTCTCAATGGGATAAGTAGAAACCATATAAAAATCATCCAAAAGAGGTTTTTTGTCCAAGATACCATATCATAGCAGATTGTTAATATGTTCAACATGCCCCTAATCAATATGCCCATGCACATGCTTATGACCATGCTCTCCAATGGGAAGCATCATGGGTACAAAATAAACAACAAGAGAGTCAAGAGTTGAAGGTTCATCATGCTTACCACCCACCCTCCCCTGCTCTATCTAATTGGCAACATACTCAGAATTATAACCAATCACAAGGAGACTATTTCATGCCTAATCAACATGAAGATATTTCCAGTCAGCCTCAGAGATCAGACCTTTTGTTGAAGGAGGAGTGGGAAGAGATGAAAAATATGTTTCTTGACTTGGTTAAGAAAGAATCTAAGATGAGGGAGCAGTAGGACATGGAAGCTCAAAGTAATGAGCAGGATTTATTTTCCAATCAAGTGACAAAGAATCTAGGTGACGAGAACCAAAGGAACAAATATAAAGAAGATCTTTATCGCCAAGTTGCTGCCACAACAATAGGGTGGAGATCAAAAATTGCTAAGAAAAGGATCTTAAATGCAAGGTTCCAAGCTTCAGGTCTTTTGGGCAGGGTGAGTCTCCTAAACCTAATGAGGTTATAATTCCAAGATGGAGTACTCCCATGATCCAAGAGCCTACCCATGAAGAACCTATAGAGCATTCATTTCCAAGATTTAGTGACATCCTTCTAGTACATGAAATTGTTATAGAACAATTGTAGCCTTATTTTTGTCAGCAATAGCTTGAGGATTATATTGAGACAAGGTTGGTTGCAGGTGAGCAAAACCAAAATAATAAGGGCTTCAATTTTCCAAGATTTAAAGAGAGTTTTCCCCCTAAGAATACCTCTAAAAACTCTCAATTTCACATCCCAAGTTTTTATGGGAAGCATTCTCTCCAAGAGAGTATACTTGAGGAAATTTAGTCCACCTCTCTGCAAGGGCACTTTGTTCAAGACATTTGTTTATCCCAAGGGACCCCTCTGGTCTCTCAAGATATTGAACTGCCATGACAACTTTCATGGTCTCTACCTCATGGCTGTCAGATGCCAAGTTTTTTCAAGGATACTAGCCAAGAATCAGGGAAAGAACTTGTGGTAGATGAGCTTTCATATGATGAGGAGGAGGAGAGAAAATTAGAGGTGTGAGTTTTGAGTGATGACTGTGACAAGTTGGTACAACAAGGTGAAGAAGTGGAGATTGATGCTCAACCTAGGCTCTTGGTTGATTTATTTAATGAACTTCCCCTTTTGGTTTATTAAGAAGAAGACATGCCATTACCTATGGATGAAGATCATTTAGGACATAAGGATCACCATTAGCAAAGAAGCGACAAAGAGGAAGGTGCCATGTCTTGGTTAGATGAGCTACCTAGTTTTATTGAGATAGATGGGGAAGATATGGTCATGACCACTTCTACAATTTTGTAGCATCTAGAGGGAATTTATCTTGATGATATGCTAATTCATGAGCCTACAGTCATGGAAGAGGTTTTCCAAGAAAAGAACATAGAGAAAAACCTTGAAGAAAAATATTTTTTCAATATCATAGAAGGTTTTTGTGACAGATTATGTAAGGAATCTTTTCCCCTGGGGTAGAGGTTCAAAGTTATGTGCTTTTTGAAAGAGGCCTATTCTTAGATTGCTCTCTTCCTAAAGATTCTATGCAGGAACATGAGTTGGAACTGAAAGGAAACTAAGTGTGTGGAAAATAGTTCCCTATGCTAAACTCCCAAGAAGAGGATCATGCAAATTTAGATTTAACCCTTAGCAATTATAGAATGACAATACAATAACATGCATACATAGAAAAATGACAATGACACAATGATTTACCCTGGGGAAAACCTTTCGGTAAAAAACCCCAGCACTCCAAAACCTACACAATGTATTAATCAAAACTAATACTGTTTACAATACACTTGCAATGCAAGTTCTTTCAGGAGATAATCGACACTTGAAGACAAATTTAGTAGCATAAAAAATGTTCCAATAATACACTAACTTCTCACAGATTTGCAACCCTAAAAAATGCTTATATCATGCACTTCACTTTTTAGGGCAACTTCTAAAAAATAGCCATATTAGGGTTTTACCATTCTTTGAGAAAATAGGAACCCCACAATTGCAGAATATTGTACAGTACTCAACTGATTAGTTGCCACATGTCTTTCACGTCTTCACCTATCATCGAACCTTCCATAATTAGCTCTTACAAATATTAATGACTATCATAGGAATTTTTCATAATCATTTCAGTCATGATTACCTTACACATTGTCCAAAGTGCCGATATTTGGAAAATAAAAAATGTAAAGAAATATACAAGGTTGAGAGACCTTATTCCTAACATTCTCCCACTTGTTGAACACCTTGTAAGAGCCAAGGGAAATAATAGGATTTAATTGCTATAGGCCGAGAGGCCCATAGACTCTAAACACCATCTGAACTTCTTTGTGCCCATAGGTTTTGTCAATGCATCTGCAACATTCTTTATTGTATCTACCTTCTCCAAACTTACCTTTCCATCCTCTACCATATCTTTGACAAAGTGAAACCGCACATCAATGTGCTTGGTTCTAGCATGGAAAGTTGGATTCTTCACAAGGCAAATAACACTCTGAATGTCACAACAAATTGTAATCTATCCTGCATCAACACCAACATCTAAACATAGTCTCTTAAGCTAAATGGCTTCCTTATAAGCATGAGTAGCTACCATGTACCCTGCTTCTATCATGGACAAAGAAACCACAGGTTGTCGCTTACTCATCCAAATAATGGCACCACCAAACATAGTGAACACATAGGCACTGGTGGATCTCCTTTTGTCAATGTCACCTGCCCAATCTGAATCCACAAACCCACGAATACAAACTGAATGTGGATCTCCAGAAGAGTTTCCATGATAACATATGGAATACTCTAATGTACCCTTGAAATATCTGAACACTCTCTTAATTGCATCCCAATGTACCTGTCCAGGTTTAGCCATAAACTAACTCAGGACTCCCACTTCTTGGGCAATGTCTGGTCTAGTATAGACCATAGCATACATAAGGCTACCAACTGCACTAGCATAAGGTACTTTTCTCATGTCCTCCACCTCACTAGGAGATTTTGGACAATCACTCATAGATAACTTTGTCCCCATAGAAACAGGAACACACAATGGTCTACAATCTTCCATGCTAAACCTATCCAACATAGACTTCACATACTTACTCTGACTCAACCAAAGTTTTCTGTTAGACCTATCTCTGTTGATTTCCATACCCAGAATATACCTAGCTACCCCTAAATATTTCATCTCAAACTGTGCTAAAAAATGAGACTTCAAATTATAAATCATACCCATACCCTTCCCAATCAACAAAATATAATTAACATATAATGCAATAATAAGAAGGCGATCATTGTCAACTTTGAAATAAACACAATGATCTGATTTCGATCTCAAAAAACCAATCGACAACACAAAGGCATCAAATTTAAGGTACCACATCCTAGGAGATTGTTTCAAACCATACAGATACTTCTTTAATCTACAAACCAAAGACTCTTTACCTTTCTGAACACAGTGCTCAGGCTATGACATATAGATCTCTTCCTGCAAATCACCATGAAGGAAAGCTCTCTTCACATTGATCTGTTCTATGTCTAAATCATACGATGTTGCTAGAGATAACAAAAATCTAATGGATGTAAGCTTTGTAATAGGAGAGAATATTTCACCATAATCAATTCCCTCCACCTGTGAATACCCCTTTGCAACCAATCTAGCCTTGTACCTCTCAACACTGCCATTTGCACAGAATGTCGTCTTAAACACCCATTTTCTTCCAATAGGTTTCCATCCTTTAGGAAAAGGTACTAGGTCGCAAGTTTTATTCTTCTCCAATGAAGCCATCTCATCATCCATGGCCTGAATCCACGAACCTGCTGTAAAGCATAAAAATGTAATAAAAGAACAAACTTAAATAACTAAGCTTATTCTAACATGATCTATGCATACCTCAAAACATGGAAGTAAACATGCATATATGAAGAAATGAAGCAAGGAAACAATATTAAACTATTTCAACAATATGCAAACCTCCAAAAGAAAGATGAAGAAAGTGTTGTTGATAGTTTGGAATGTGGTTGCTCACAATCCTGCAGCATAACAATGTGATGAAAAAGCTTGTTGAAGGAGAGGAGAGGGCTCTTCTTTTATAGATTTTTGAGGAAAATGGATGGTGGAGATTCAAGGTTGGATGAAGGGCTAGCATTGCACAAGAATAATGATGTGGCCATGAGGTGGAGGCCAAGTGGATTAGGGTTTTGACCATTCAAAGCGGGAAAGATGCTCACACATGTGTGAGCAACCTTTGAAAGTGATGGGTCAATGACAAGGTGTAAGAAGGTGTAAGAGGGTGAGAAGACCAAAGTTGCTCACACATGTGTGAGCAACTTGAGAAAGTGA
>MU227938.1:2083383-2139488 GCA_018584345.1 Thuja plicata | reverse complement strand
ATGTTTGATTGCATTGATGTCTCATGCAATGACCCTGATTCATGCAATGAAGAACCATAGATTATAGAGGAAGATGTCACACCTAAGGTTCCTAATTTTACATCCAGATACCACTCTAAAAATGATATCATTGGAGAACAGAGTAGCAGTGTTTGGACAAGATCAAAAGCAAGATCAAAAGCAAAGAATCTAACAGTGGATGAAGAGGTATGTTTACTTTCACAGATTGAACCGTTAAGTGTTGAAGATGCTTGTAATGATTCAGATTGGAAAAATGAAATGAAAGAAGAACTAGATCAGATAATCAAGAGTGACACATGGGAACTGGTTCCTAGACCAAGTGATAAAAATGTGATTGGAACAAAATGGATTTTCAGAAACAAAATGAATGAAAAAGGTATAGTATTAAGAAACAAAGAAAGATTAGTATGTAAAGGATATGCACAGAGAGAAGGAATAGATTACACTGATACATTTGCCCCTATGAGTAGACTGGAAACCATCAAATTATTTTTGGCATATGCAACACTAAAAGGCTTTAAAGTTTATCAAATGGATGTCAAATCAGCCTTTTTGAATGGTGACTTAAAAGAAGTCTACATAGAATAGCCTGAAGGATTTAACCTTTCAGATAGACCAAACATGGTATACAGACTGAAGAAAGCACTTTATGGACTTAAACAGGTCCCAAGAGCATGTTATGAGAGACTATATGGTTATCTCACCAAGATTGGATTCAAGAAAGGAGAAACAGATTGCAATTTGTTCACAAGAGAAACACTTGATGGATTACTATTAGTTTCCATATTTGTTGATGATATTATCTTTGGAGGTAATGACAAGCTTAGTATAACATTTGCAAAAAAAATGCAGAATGAATTTGAAATGAGCATGATTGGTCCTATAAAATACTTTTTGGGACTGAATGTAAAATAGACAGATAAAGGAATATTCATTGATCAGTCAAAATATGTAAAGGAAATATTGAAAACCTTCAAGATGGAGGATTGCAAGCCAGTATTCACTCTTATGATCACAGGAAGTAAACTTTCAAAAGATGATGACTCCACAGCAGTTGATAAAACATTGTACAAATCTATGATTGGAAAGCTTATTTATCTAACTCAATCAAGAGCTTATTTATCTAACTCAATCAAGACCTAACATATCTAATGTAGTTGGCATTTTTGGAAGATTTACAGCTGAACCCAAGCATAATCACCTAATGGCAATCAAGAGGATATTTAGATATCTTAAGGGAACTATAGACTATGGTTTATGGTATCCTAAATTAGAGAATACACAAATTCATGTGTATACTGATGCAAATTGGGCAGGTTGTATTGATGACAAGAAGAGCACTTCAATAGGAGCAGTATTTCTTGGAGAAAAGTTGGTATCTTGGACAAGCAAGAAGAAAAATTGTATTTCTCAGTCAATGGCAGAGGTAGAATATGTTGCAGCAACATTGAATTGTACAACAATTATTTGGATCAAGCAGATGGTTAAATACTTTGGTATTCAGGTTGACTATCCTATTGTTATTCATTGTGACAACACCAGTACTATTAACATGTCTAAGAACCCTATGATGCACGCTAAGACAAAACACATAGAGATCAAGTATCATTTTCTAAGAGAAAAAGTTGCAGACAAGGAAGTGACATTGGACTATGTAAGCACAAAAGATCAGTTAGTAGACATTTTCATGAAGCCTTTAGCAAAGGATACTTTTGAGTATCTAAGGGAGAAGTTGGGAGTCATTCCCTCTCCTAAGTCTGATTAGAGAAAGTAGCAAGTACATCAGTCCTATGTGACTGATGAATAGTCGACTACTCTACTTCTGGAGTAGTACCTGTGCAGAATGGTTTATGGAACCCTTTTCCATTGATGTCAATGGGGGAGTATGTACTAAAAATAAAGAACACAAACAAAGAACAAAACAAGGAACACATACAAGGAGCTTATACTCTGGGGGAGTATACACAGTCTAAGTAACTACAGTAGTGTAGATGAATCTTTAATGAGGATATTGAGAAGATTGTAAAAGAAAGAAGACACCATGAATAGAATTTGTTTTTATCATATGTTTCCATCAATGCCAAAGGGGGAGATTGTTGGAGATTTGATTCTAAATAGTTGATTGATTATATGTTTGTCATTGATGACAACATATAATACAAACCAGTTCTTCTGTATGTACTTATCCATATGATGACATGAAGACTTGCATGGATAGATGTTTTTGAAATGTTTATTATGCTATGTTCATACACGCAGACCCAGATATGATGTTTCAGTAAAGATATGTAATTCTGTTTGTTACGGTTACAGTTCTGGAGGAATAACGGTTTAAGGCCGACGTATGTAATGTGTTTATTGAGTTGTGCCTATCTTTAGGATATGCATGTGTATATTCATGATGAGTTATGAGTTGTTGATATTAATCTAAAGGTGCCAAATGTATTTCAAGAAGATTGCAAAGTTATGGTTAATCTGGTGAAGCTCACTTAGTGAAGCAACATGTCTATTTAGTTAGTACTTGCATGGTTGTAATTATTCTTGCGCGCTTAGTAGAGCTGACAAGGATGTTAAGAAGAGTTGTCCTAAAAGTCCCATGATCTCATACTTGGTGTATATATTTATAGAAGGTCGTTTATGATAAGAAGAGTTGCGAAAGCCAGAGATAAGAAAAGCAGAGCAGAGTGTTAAAGCAGAAGAGCTATATTTATCATATGTTGATAATATAGATATTGAAGTTGAAGCTTTTAGAATATAGATAAGATTGTTTTAGTGCTTTACAAGAGGTTAAAGCATTGGCGCACAAAAGGAACTGATCAGACAAGCAGTGTCACAAATAGTAGTTCACCTTGTTGATACAGTGTGTATCAAATAGCCAGAAGGTTGTAGCCTTCACCACTTGGACAGTGAGTCCACCACCCTTAATAGGGTTATTGTAAAAAAATCCTAACAGGGTCTGACCCTTAACTAGGTCACTATACTACTGCATTGTAATGAACAACTCCTAACAGGTTTGGAAGATCTTTTAACAGGGATCACTATAAATAGTATAGTTCTTTGTGGGTACTAATTCCCATCAGGGTTTTTACCATTTGGTTTCCCTATAACCAAATTGATGTGTTGTGTAATGTGTTATATGAATGTGCATTTACTTTTTATCAATCTAGATTAATAAGTTTAAGATAAAGATCAAGTTGTTGATAACTCATTCACCCCCCCTCTCAGTTATCCCTGAAGTATTCTAACATAGCTATCCTTATGTGCTCAATGCAAGATATCCTCAAGAGGAAGGGTAGCTATTTTAACATTCCAGTGAATGGTTTTGTTTGACCATTTTTCTCTACTAGTTAGTTTAGGTTAGGTTAGTTTTTCCATGCTTTCCTCCAATTGCTTGTGCACAGTTGCTATTTCTGCTTGTACAGTCCTTTTCCCTATTTTGGTTCATTTTCCCTCCTCCTAGTTTCAATCCTCCTGCCTCCTAGAAGTTTTTTGTTCTTAAATACAGACTTGTATGCTCAATGGAATTTCATAAGGCCACTGGTTTTATATGTCTAGCAGGCTGAAATCCAGAAGAAATTGCCAAAAATGTTACTTAAATTTCCCATTCTATCAATTTTGGCTACAAGTGGAGTAAAGTAGGCTCCCATAAGGGTAGATCCTAACTTTTATGTTTCTACACTAATTCCTGGCCTTTATCTGGCTCTTTGCATGTTTCTAGGTCACTAGTTTACCCCTTATTCATGTCTTAAAGGAACTAAATGCACAAAACCCCTAAAGATCCCTTAAAACCCTAACTCCTTGGTGGCTGTTATATTTCTTCATTAATTTTTCCACCACTTAAGATTGCAGTTCTTCATGTGTTTTACATTTCCCACAACAGTCACCTTTTATGCTTAGTCACGCTGCATTTCTTAAACAGTCATTTCACTTTGTGAGCGAGTGAGTGAATGAATCATTGTATGGTCGTGCAGTCATGATGGTCTTGTGGAATGTTGACTTGAGTGTGCGAGTGAGTGATGGGGTTATTAGAAATTATTATTGCTCACTCGCTGAGCTAAACCACTTAATATTTTTTGTTGTGCGAGCGTGCGACACGGTCTATGTTGCAGGTTATGTGTGGTCATCGCTCACTCGCACATGGTTAAACATCAAGTCTGAAAAGTGTTGCGAGCATGCAATTGAAAGAAAAGATGAAGATCAAAATTTATTGTTCACTCACCCAAAATTAAGTTATATTATTTCAGGGATGGAAAGTAGGTGTCAAGATGCCACATGTTCCTGGTGGAGCTAGCTGAGGGTAGAGACAAGTTATATATTGATCAAGTTTATTTTGATCTTGTGGTCGACGCTATGGATTAAAGACAAAGTTCTCAAGATCTATTCATTAAGCCATTAAGCCATTGTTGCACATGGATGGTGGGTTAACCTTTATGTAGGGTCTTTAACAAGTTAAAGGCCAATCAAGTTCAATTTGATTGGACAATTGGCTTAAATAATTAAAGCCAATGTTCTCACGATCTAGTAATCAAGTCATTAATCCTGAATGACACATGGCACATGGCGGGCCCAGCACAATGGTAAGGAGGAGATTATGTGTCGTGTAACTCAATTTAATCCAAGGGTTGGCTTAATGACTTAAAGCCAAACTAATCAAAATCTATCCATCAAGCCATTAAGCCTGAATGACACGTGTCCATGGTGGGCTAGGATAAATTCGGAAGGAATAAAGTAAAGACTGATCAAGTTCAATTTGATCGGACGATCAACTTAAAGGCCTAAAGCTGAGATGATCGAGATCTAATGTTCAAGCCATCAGGCCGTGATGACATGTGGCACAGATGATGTCATGGGTCCTAGGTTGAAATGGGTGGTAAAGATACATCAAGTAATAAAGATCCAATGGTAGGCATAAAGCCTTGATCGCCAAGATGAAGATATTTAATCTTTGAGGCATCACAACTGTTTGCCACGTGTCCAAACATTAGTTAAGACTAAGGACATAAAATTTTTCTCCATGAGTGTGTGACCAAGGGAGTTGTATTTTTTTGCTCACTCGCTAAATGGCAGCAATTAATATTTTTTATGCTATGAGTGTGTGATGAGGTTCAACATGGCTCGATCAGATCCAAGATATGATACCTCGGTAAGGATAAGGATATATCAATGAATGTGTTTTAAACAAGAAACCAAGTATTTTTCTGGGCTGTTGATATAGACATTCATGCCACCTGTGACCATTATGTTTAAATATTCAAATATTCAAATATGATTTTAGGGTTTTGTGGTGGTGGCATAGTCTTTCAAGTTACATACAGAGTAGATGGATCAACCGACTTCTCTGATCAAATTAATGATGATGGGAGATGCATTCATGGCCATGTTTGATCTTTTGAGATATTTCCTAAGTGCATTGATGAGAAGACTTGACTATTTTAGGGTTTCTACATTGTTTATTGAGAATCAATTTTAACCCTAATTATTCCCTAACTGATCGATGGATTGACTCCCAAGCCTGTGTGCTAGGGGAGGTTGTATATAAGTAGTTTTATAATCTTTTTTAGCTAGAGGTTTTTTTAATCTTATGAAAGACTTTCTGTGGCATCTTCTCTGCCCCTAGGTTTTCATTAGTTTGTAATTTCTCATTGATTTACAGATTATGCAAAGGATTTTTGTGATATTTTCTCTATCCCTAGGCCTTCTTGTATGTACTTCTCTTATCTAAATTATAATATAGTGGTTGATATTAGGGAAATCTTGGAGTTCTTGAGCCTTCTTTCTTTTTGCATTTTTGTGCACTATTCTGAATGATTTAATTTATATGATCTTGTGGATATTGTTCAATCCCCTGTCATTTTGTCTCATTCATTTGCCTATTTGCTGGAGTGGATGTCTGTTTGTAGGTCATAGTTTGTGTCTATTATGTTGAATATGCTATTGTTTGTGAAATCTTGCCTTTCCCTGGATAGCCTCTTTTCATTTTAGACCTCTTATGAAATACTTATGCAATCCTATTCAGGAACTTGTGTTCTGCTAGATTCAGGATTTCATGCTATTTTTGATCATTGTATTATAATTCATGTTACCTTCAGTGCATCACCTAGTAGGTAAAATTTTCTTTTCAGTCATTTCCCTTCAGTTCTCCTTCTATCTCTTTTCCTTCCAAGTTTACTTTCATGTTTAAAAGCAAATAAGGTGATTATCCAAGAGGAACCAACCTAGAATCTAGAGGCTTCACTTTAGTTAGCAGAGGTTCCACAACCTAGAAGTGATTCCCATGTTATACTATATTGTTAGGATAAAGTGCTTAGTAGGGTACAAAATTTAGTGTATAAAAAAGTGAAGAATCAATCTCCACCATTATAAGGTTATGTTCATGTTTCTCTTCCATCTGATTAACAGTCAAAGGTACAGAAGGTAGAATGAATTCATTATCTAGATAATCTGTAATGTTGTCTCCAATTCCTGATAGGTATAGTCTCATTCTTCTTTTCCATGTCAAGAAGCTATCCTTGTTCAACTTTGGTGCGTCTCTCTTATACATCTTGTGATCTTTAGCTTAAGTCCTTCAAAACTTTCTTCTAAGTATTGTATTCTCTGATACCAATTTTTAGAATAACTAAGAGGGGGGGGGGGGGCGCTGAATCAGTTAGACTCAGTTTCCTCAACAATTTTCCTATAGTCCCAAATTCCTCTAGATGTATATCAAAACAAATTCAATCATATAATTCAACTTGGTGAAAATGTATTCTTTATCTCAAACTTTAGGCAATAATGTTTACTGAATGTCAGTAAATTAATACTGTGATTACCAATCTAGGTCAATAAAGTAAAGTGTAAAGTAAAATAACAATCCACAATCATTCATGCACATTGACACATAGATTTTTAACGTGGAAACCCTGCTAAGGGTAAAACCACTTGGGACCGGTAACCAAAAATATTTTCACTCTTCTGAAGTGAGATTGGTGAAGAGCCAACCCTGTTAAAGGTTACAATGCATACTATTAAATGTGACCTAGTGAGAGGATTTAGAAGTAACAGTTTTCTCTTGACCATGCATTAACTATGGGGTCAACAAGAAAAAAATCAACATTCTCTTAATGTTATAATAAAGACATTAACCATCCTACTCGATTAAGAGATTTATCTGTAACAATGGTTAAATTGATACAGCAATGACCTGATTCAAATACAATTCTATTTTACATATTTTCAGATCTATGCTAAGTACATAATACCTCTGATCAATTTGTTCACTTTAGTTCATCTAATTCACCATACTCTATTCTTCTCGGTAATGCTCTTTCTTATGTTTTCTTAGTGATGTCTACATAAAAATGCTCGGTTCTATCTTTAACCAGTTTGATCAGTCACACATAAAATTTTCATGTGCACTTCAACATCTGTGCTCGCATGTATATTCATAATGAATCTCTTGTCTCTTATATAAACACCATGTCTCATTTAATTTTCATCCTTCAAATTTTTCTGCTCAATCTCCATCATTAATTTTCCTGCTTGATCCTTCCTTGATAGTTGTGTTAAAAACACATTTCAATCTTTGTCGTTAGATCTTCATTGAATTTTCATAGCCGTTTGATCAAAATAACAAAATTTATCTTTTACCTCAAAATCATCAATTGCTGACTTAGCATTCTTGTCGGCCTCGGTTTGCATTAATTGCTCGGTTAATACCTTGTTGTGTCGACGATCCCTAGCTTGGTTATCATTGTTCTCGGTATACACTATATTTTACTCGGTGTTCACTATCTCTCAGTGTATACAAAACTCATCATTTTCCGACCACATAAACTTTGTTTGTTCCTCATCTTCAATACATAAAAAATGTTTCCCTCCATAATAATACTCAAATAAATTGACATCAATGAAAATACATTAACTCATAATATTTATCATCACATCTGCAACTCAGTTCAATATCAACAAATGACTTCAAACATGCAATCAGTTGGCTCCTCACAAAGCTCACTTTCGAAGAGTGAAAGTTTGGTAGCATGTTACTGGTGGTTTTTCCCATATTGGGTTTCCACATTAAATATTAGCATCATACTTGTGTGAATTTTATTTGATATATTTTAATGTTAAGAGTTTTATATTTTGTAAGTTGATTACTTTAGGAAAGTGGACTGCAAGCTTATGTTATTGATTATATGCTATAGAGACCGAGTGGATTTTTGAGTAGATCTAACTTGGTTAAAGTGTTTGAAAGTTCAATTGGTACATCTCGACTTGAGGATAACTGATTCACCCCTCCTCTTATTTATTCTAAATTATTATAACACACATATATATATATATATATATATATATATATATATATATATATATGAAAAAGTGTTATAATTTGTTTTATGGCTCACTGCCTAAGGAAGCTCACTCCCCCCTGATGGACCTTCGTAGAAATATACAATGATAATAGACTTTCTAAAGAGATTCACTATGTGATAAAAAGATACATGAAAACTACAATGAACAACATGATTGTGAACTACAATAACAAATACATCTGACTATTGTGGATGTTAAAATTCTCTTTTCACATCCTTACACCATCTTAGTCAATTGAAGCACATAAAATATGATTTTTCCTTCTCTTTATATCCTCCATGACATCTCAAAACACCAATTAGGTTAGCTCCAAAAGGACCTTGGATGAAATGTGCAATACAACATAGGTTGGCTTCAAACACATCCACCATTAAGAAAAATAAGTTGTAGATAAACCCAATTCATAATAGAGCCCCAAAAATTTACAACACATCCTCGAAATTAAATATAATAGGTCAGTATAAAACCACTAATTAAGGAAATAAGGCTCTATGTCCAATCCACACCAATTCTACCAAAAATCCCCATTTCACACCTTTGTGTCTCTAGGGAGGGACCATAAACATCATATAAACCAATATATGAGAAATGTGGACTATCCACAACATCCCTACAATCATATCTTGAAGTATAAAATCATTATGTGTTGGCACAAGTATTAAAAACCACTAAACTGTAGGGAACAAAACATCCTAGATAGAATGTGACTCTTCACTACAAAGGATAATGCATTGCATTAAATCAAAAAATCTAACACTAATATTGATGGAAATTAATAATTATTTGGTCATATTCCCAATTCTACATAACCAAATCTATCACTTTGGATGAATGAAAAACATTTTGATAAGCTTCTAAGATGCTTAACTCTATTATAGTGTAATTTAGAGAATATTTACCTCTTTCTCTCTTTTTTTAGAAGGGTTAGTGACATGAAAGAATTGAAAAAATATCCTTAGAGTCTAACAATCTTAACTTCCACAATTCAAGACACAATTCAGAAATATAGAGGAATGTAGACAAAACTACATAATTACTGACTTAGGAAAATATGTAGATTTATGCCTTAGACAACATTTCCAAGAAGCACATGTATGAATAGAATACCATATGTTTTTCATCAAACTCCTTGAAACACGTAGATATTAATCCATCCCATATCCAAATCATAAAAAAATATATTACCAACTTAGATTTAATGGTTTTCTAGACTATTTTTCTAATCCTCAATCATGTTGATCTCATGTGTGTTAAACCATCTATGCCGAATGTGCTAGTCTAAAAACATTTCTCAACTTCTTTGACTATACCAATCCTTCTCTTCTCTATACAAGTATGATATATTGCCACCAATAAAAAGTGAGCATCAATGACAACACAACTGTAAGACCGGAAAAGGGGTTAGAAAGCATATCAAGAGTAACCATAAAACCGTAAACAATAGGCAAACCTATCTAATCTACCATTAAATCCATTGAAATGAGAGTTCAAAACATATGTAAATGAACATAACCCTTAAATTATAGATCCAATGTTATCCTTTCTTCTCCATTGAATTGATTTCATGTTTCTCTTTGCTAATGACACAATTGCACAAAGATTTGAAAGTACAAATTGATAGAAAGAATACTAGGAGATAGTGGTTAACCAAAGAAAACAAAATGAGCTCAATTTATAGGAGATGAAAGCTCAAATTGCAAAATTAGTAATAATATGTGCAAATTGTAAATTTGAATCACTTATGACACTTGGTAAAAATGAGAGGGAAATTTTTCATAATTATGACACAATGGAGGCCAAATTAGTGGTGGAAAGGTGTAAGAAAGGTGAAAGGGAAGGTGTAAGAGGTGAAGCTAATTAATAGGAATTGGGGGCTAGAAAATAAGAAGGGGAAAAGTGAGGTGGATTTATGAAGATTTAAATCAATTAAGAATTCAATATCCCTCACAAAAGGTAATTACCATTTATGAAATTCAAAATTCCATAAATTGGGAAATTAGCTAATTAATTAATAGGTCATTAATTAATTGTGGAGACTTAGGATAAGGAATGAATGAACATAATTTATTCATAAAAGATAGGGATAAATCATAGGTCATTCATCCCAAAAGGACAAATTAGAATATCATTGGCCAAATTGAAGGCATTAATGCATAATTAAATTGGTTTTGATGATATTGATAAGGATTAGGAAAAATTCTAATGGCTCCAGAGTGATTTAGGAAAAGACGGGGCATTGATGAAATTTGACAATGCGCCCAAATAATGATGTTTGAAAATGATTAAATAACATCAATGAACTTTGATGAATCCATAGGATTGATAAAGAATAAGGAGACATCTATGTACTTGGACAATGCTCCCAAAATAATGATGATATAAAATAGCATCGATGATCTTGGGCAATGCTATTGAATTGGTGATAATGGGCTAATAGAGATAACATCTATGAACTTGGAAAATGCTATCAAATGAATGATGAAAATAGATGAGGCATCAACGAGCTTTGATAATTCCCTAGGATGATAAGATTGGATTATTGATGACAAGATTGACCAAATTTGAAAAGGATTTGATCGATTAGAAAGTGATATAATTAGGCATCGATGATCTTAGACAATGCCTCAGAATGGTTGGAATAAGTCTAAAATGATCCTGGAATGATTAGGAATATATTAGGAATTATTTTAATTAATTTTGGATGATTTTATATGGTTTATAAATTTTTATGATCGAATAGGACCAGTTTAGGAAGATTTAGGATTGATTAGGATTGATTAGGAAATGATCAATTGGTCAAGAGGATAGAAATATTAGAAATTAATTGAATAATTCACAATATTCAAATAATGATGAAAGAAACATTGTTTTCATATAGTTAAAACCATATGTGCAACATAGAGGAATAATTAGAATGCAAAATAACATTTCAATTGTAATGCCATAAATGTTAAACACGTAGACTAGAAGACTCAAACCATTTTTTAGTTTCTACATTTGCCCCCCTTTGATACAATGTGATTGTGAGCATTGTGTCAAATGATTTTTAAGGTTACATGGGTTCCCCCTCAAGAAATTGACCAAAAAATTCAAGTGATAAGTCAAATTTTCAACAATGACGAGACAAATCTACAACAATGAATGGATCAAAAAATTGGAGGTCAAACACAAAATTTATGAGGCTCAAAGTGAAAAAAGCATCACAACCAACACAAAAGGAAAGGGTTGCATATCCATCTAGGAAACCAAGAGGCTATAAAAAGGCTTAGAGAGGTATTTGGAGGTCATTTTCACTCCCACTTTTAGAAGAATTTGATCTCTAGAACTAGGAGAATGGATTGGGTGCTAGTGGAGAATCAACATGGGGAATGAGTGAGAAGCTACCAAAGAAAAGAGGACATAGGACCAGAGGTGAGTACATATGAGCCTCTTAGTCATTTCAAGTTTTTGCATGCATTTCTAGGCATTTATGGTTCCAAAACCTTTGTAGTTGACTCATTAGAGGATTTTTCCCCTTCTTCTTTATCCCAAAGTACTAGGGCTTGGTTTTCTTCCAAAGTAGATTGTGGGATTTTGATATTCCAATAGTAATTTAGGACTTTCCTTTAATAATTTGATATATAATTTTGGATCTTGAATCATGAGATATTCCAATATCTTCCAAATTCTTTTATCTTTAATAGCTTTATCGATTTTATTTCTAGGTAGACATTTGAGTGAAATGTGCATTGCATGTGAGTTATCACAATGTCAGGAGACACTTGAGGTATTACCGAGATCTTGGTTATCTTGCAGTGGTAAAGGAGGTTTATAGGATCCCAACTCCATGTTTTACATGGGTTCTTGATGTAAGTATTTTGGTTGGGGTTAGTCAAATTCAAAATTTTCTTGGTGTTCCTCTTGAGGCATTGGTGGAAAACTACCATGTCCTAGTTGCATAGGCATGAAAATTTGTTCAAAGTTTGGTGGGGTCCCCACTAAATTGTGCCAAAACTGGGTGAAGTATTAGAAGGATACCCCATGTTGCATAGGTCATTAATTTTTCTTATGTCAGGAAATATTTGTGTGGTGGTAGGTTCCTGTGAAAAAATGTCATGTCTTAAATCAGGAAAAGTTTGCTTTAGATCACCCAGGGATTGCATGTTGATTAGGTCACCTTAGTTTTGAAATGTTATACCTTTTCTTGGATCAAAAAGTACTTGTGATTCTTGTTGTGTTGTAAACATAGGTTGATAAGAACCTTGTTTCCTTTTGGTTTCTTGAGACCTTGTGAAGACTGGCATGACGACTATATGCAAGTGCAATATTTTTTTGACTTTGTTCTTGGGATTTTCTACTTTAGAAAAATATTTGGAAGAATGCAAATCTAAGAGCCTAAACTTAGGAGATTGAATGAATATCTTGACTTTAAAAAAGGATCAATTGGATAAAAGGGATAAAAGAGGGACTAGGTCCAATCCAACATGACAAAGATGGAGTTAGTCAAAATGATAAGGGGGATAAATTTGAAAGAGGGACAAAAGGGACCAAGTCAAGATCCTTTCTTCAATTAAATAAGGTAAGACTCTAAAATTTGAACTCTTTTTTGGATTTTTCAAAGTTTTTGAAAATGGATCTAAGAATGAGCTCTTATGCAAATGGGACTATAATGAGGATTTATGCAAATGCAATGGAATGGATGCAATGTATGCAAAAGGGATATTATTTGGATATGCAAAATGAAAGCTACTAAGTATACCAAAAGGTTCCAAGGTGAATACTATGTGATTCCATATGTTTACCAAGAAATCTTAAGACAAGGTTTTTGTGACTAGATTATCATTAGGATGATCTTGAGAGTACATAATATGTTTGATAATTTTTGTTTTTAAAGTGTGACACACTCACACAAGACACATCAAGAAGAATGACTGTTGTAAAATTTGAAACAAACATGCCACAAACTAGACAAGATAGGACATCATCTTTTGAATTCCCACTTGAACAAAGTTCAGCTATGTTTACTCATAGAAAACAACCTAGAAGCTTGGAGGAACTATCTCCTCCCTACAGTGAACTCACTTCTTAGGGACACCAAGCTTTGAATCCCAAGGGTAATCACTTCCCAAGGGAGCAATGTCTCTACTAAGAGCCATAAAAATGTGGGATGTCTTAGTCGGTCTTTAATCTTTTGTGCCAATAGATAGATGGTTTTATGGGGCCACTAAAATAAGAGGTTTTTAATCAAGGCATCCATTTAGGTGACTATACATGTGGTGGGTTATCCCTATTATGGAGGCCTCCCAGCCTACAAAAGCTACGTTTTGTAGGTTTTTACAGACCATGCAGGTACTAAGGGAGATATTTTTTCAGTATAAAAAAAATCAATACTTGTTTGTTGTGACATTAATCAAAATTATATTTCTTATATACTATTTTGGAAGGGATTGAATTTATCTTGTTACTGGTTGGGTTGTTCCCTCTCACCGGCTCTGTTAAAGATCTCGGGAGGCAAGCCCTCTAGAAGAACTGTATGAATTTATCTTACACCCAAGATCTACGAAGGTGAGGGGAGAGGATATGTTCATGAAATTCTTAGGATTAAAATCTAAAGAACACTTCAAACACAAGAAAATTTGTTCCTTTTAAGCACCAAAATTGAAGTGTTTTGTAACTACTAAAAATGCAGACATGAAGGTTTTGGAAGACAAACAAGGTATTTGTCAAGCATCCTGCATCAAACTCATTAGTATTTAATCATTCAATCTTCATCCCATGATTTCCAAAATGTTATATAGATCATCAAAAACACAGTAATCTGGCATATCAAGTGTAGAAATAAATTTAGAAATGAAAAGAATCAAAATATAGCCTCAAAATCTTTCATTTTACCAACTACGTAGGAGCAACAACCAATTATGTAGGAAAGAGGACCAAGTGCAAAAAATTAGAGGACCAAGTGCATAGGATCAACTGACCAAGTGTGCAACACCTAACCAAGAGTGCAAGAAGCCTGAACAAGTGCACAAGATGTCATTACAGGCTAAAAATAGAGTAAAAACTTGTAAAATTGAAGACTTTTGACTAGATTAAGCACTTAGAACTCAGAAAAAATCCAATTAGGGTTAAAATTAGGCCATTTAGGAATGATTTAAAAATATTTGAATCAATTTTGGAACCCCTAATTAGTCTATGTGCAGATTTAATTGACATTGAAACAAGTTAACTAAGCAAATCTGCAATGAATCCTAAACCATTTGAATGTTTATTTTAGGTTTCCAAATCAAGTGTGAATGCTCATTTTAAGATCATTTAAAACTTAAACAACTTGATTTGACACAATTGAATCAATTAGGACCCTTACTTAGGCTAGATTAAAAGCTTGAAATGAATTGAAAGAGAAGCTGATTGACTAGCCTTGCATGGAATCCTAAACTAGATAAAGTTCATTTTAGGAGCACCAAACTTGAATCAAGGTTCATTTTTACCATTTAGGGTTCATTACAACCTTAGAATGGAAAGAATAGAAAGAAAAAAACATAAAATTTAGAACTAATCACTAAAACCTAAAATGGTGATTGTAAACACTCCCAATACATTTAGGATAACCATCTGCACAAAAATCTTGACCAAGTGCGCAACTCTAGACCCCAAGTGTGCAAGACTGGGCACCAAGTGCACGAAACAGGGTTCCAACTGTGCAGAACCTAACCAAGTGCGCATGAATTTAGACCAACTGTGTAGATCTCTTCTATGACCCTATAAATGCACAAAATTAACAAAATCCAATTACTTAGGCATTCACCAAATTGAAAACCATAAAAGGGGTTTGAAAACATATCAAGAGTAACCACAAAAACCTAAACAATATGCAAAACTATCTAATATACCATTAAAGCCATTGAAATGAGATTTCAAAATATATAGAAATAAAATTAAAACCCCCTTCAATTAAAGCTCCAATGTTCTCCTTTATTCTCCATTATATTGATTTTATGTTAACTCTTTGCCAATGACACAATTGCACAAATATTTGAAAGCACAAATTGATAGCAAGAATACTAGGAGATAGTGGTTATCCAAAGAAGAAAAAAATGAGCTCAATTTATAGGAGATGAAAGCTCAAATTGAAAAATTAGTAATAAGATGTGTAATTTGTAAATTTGCATCACTTATGACACATGGTAAAAAGGAGAGGGAAATTTGTCATAATTATGACAAATTATGACACAATGGAGGCCAAATTAGTGGGTGGAAAGGTGTAGAAAGGTTTAAGGGATGGTGTAAGAGGTGAAGCTAATTAAAAGGAGATGAAGGCTATAAAATAGGAAGGGGAAAGGTGAGGTGGATTTATGAGGATTTATATCAATTAAGAATTCAATATCCCTCACAAAAGGTAATTAACATTTGTGAAATTCAAAATTCCATAACTTGGGAAATTAGCTAATTAATTAAAAGGTCATTAATTAATTGTGGAGACTTAGGATAAGGAATTAATAAACATAATTTACTCATAAAAGATAGAAATAAATCATAGGTCATTCATCCCAAAAGGAAAAATTAGTGAATCATCGACAAAATTGAAGGAATTAATGCATAATTGAATTGATTTTGATGATATTGATAAGGATTAGGAATAATTCTAATGGCTCTAGAGTGATTTAGGAAAATATGAGGGATTGATGTTCTTTGACAATACATCCAAATAATGATGTTCGAAAATTGTTAAATAGCATTAATAAACTTTGATGATGCCAATGGATTCATAAAGAATAAGGAGACATCGATGAACTTGGACAATGCTATTGAATTGGTCATAATGGCCTGGTAGTGATAGCATCGATGAACTTGAACAATGCTATCAAAAGGATGATGAAAAGAGATGAGGCATCGATGAACTTTGAAAATGACCTAGGATGATAAGATTGGATTATTGATGACAAGATTGACTAGATTTGAAAAGGATTTGATTTATTGGAAAGTGATTTAATTAGGCATCGATGATCTTGGACAATGCCACAGAATGGTTGGAATGAGTCCAAAATGATCCTGGATTGATTAGAAGGAGATTAGTAATAGGGTGATTTTATATGATTTTGGAATGTTTAGGATCAAATAATTTTGGTTTAGGAAGATTTAGGATGGATCAAGATTGATTAGGAAATGATTGATTCAGTCAAGAGGATAGAAATATTAGCAATTAATTGAATATTTCACAATATTCAATTAACAATGAAAGAAAAAATGTTTAAATATAGTGAAAACCATATGCACAACATAGAGGAATACTTAGAATGAAAAAAAAAAATTCAATTGTAATGCCAAAAAAGTTAAACACATAGATTAGTAGGCTCGAACCATTTTTTAGCATCTACATTCACCCCTCTTTGATACAATGCGATTGTGAGAATTGTCTCAAATTTTTTTGAAGGAAATTGTATTAAAAAATTCCCCAGTGATAATAGGATACATGGGTCCCCCCTCGAGAAATTGAACAAAAAATGCAAGTGATAGGTCAACTTGTTGACAATGACGAAATAGATCTACAACAATTAACGAATAAAAAATTAGAGATCAAATGCAAAATTTATGAGGCTTGGAGTACAAAATGAATCGTGACCAACACAAAAGGAAAGGTTCATGTCCAATAGGAAACCAAGAGGATATAAAAAGTCTTGGAGAGGGATTTGGACGTCATTTTCACTCTAACTTTTGGTAGAATTTGAGCCCTGGAACTAGGAGAATGAATCAGCTTCTAGTGGAGAATCAACATGTTGAATGAGTGCAGAACTACTAATGACTAGAGGATGTCTGGAGGATGTGTTAGCACTATACTCTAAAAAATTTTCATATTTCAAAAGTGGTTTTTACCCGCGTTAATGATTTTCAATTTTGGCCTTTTCATGTCAAAAAGTATTAAAAATGTGCTTAAGTCTCTTAGCGGTCATTTTTCATGTTTAGTCATGCCATTTCTCTTAAGTGGTCATTTAACTGTGTGAGTGAGTGAGTGAAGAGATTGTAAAGTGGTCATGCAATCGCAACAGTTTTGTAAAGTGTCAAATTGACTGTGTGAGTGAGCGACGAGGTTATCAAAATGTTTATCGCTCACTCATGATGTAATTTCATTGCAATCTTTTCAGTCAGTGAGTGTCCAAGCAAGGAAGGAATTATGTTGTTGCCTACTCACCGAGGTAACTTGTCTTAACATTTTTGTTGTGCGAGTATGAGACTGAAAAGAGTTTTAAGTAAATCACTCACTCACCGAAGTATGTCTCATGTTGTCTTTTGTTGTGCGAGTGTGCAAATGTAGTTCAAGTTAAATCATCACTCACTCACTGAGGTTTTTGATCTAACATATTTTCAATTGTGAATGAGTGACGCACTCTATTTTTAATGTTTGTCTATTGTTATCACTCACTTGCCAGTTGAATTCATCTAAAGTTTTTTAGTTTGTGACTGAGTGACCAAGGAGAAAGATGGTTTCATCGCTCACTCGTAGTGGTTGGTTCACTTAACATTTATGATCAGCGAGTGTGTGATCAAAGAGATTGTATTTCATCACTCAGTCACCAATGATCAATATTTAATACTTTTTAAGTTGCAAGTGTGAAAGTAAATGATTTTTATGTCATTGCTCACTTGCTAAGGCTCAACGGTTAATAGATTTTGGAATGCGAGTGAGCGACGTGGCTAATGATATGTTTTCTGAAGGGGTCATCGTTCACTCACAAGGATAAAAGATTGAGTCAAAAAGGTGATGTGAGTGTGTGACAAGGTGAAAATGCAAGCAGTGGTTTAGTCATCGCTCACTCGCGCAAGTTCAAACATGATGAGATAAAATGATGCGAGTGCATGACTGAGAGACTAAATGAAATCAACGGCTATCACTCACTTGCCAGATGATTTTGATTATGAATGAGGATGCTGTGAGTGCGCAATGAAATAAAAGAAAGATCTTTATCTCTCACTTAGACAAAAAAATTTTGAATGGCTATTTTGTACAGTGAGCGTGTAACACCGTACCATCTATCTCATTCCTAGTTTTGAATTCCAGAAAGAAAGAAATTCATAGTCTGTTCCAACAAGGATACACAAGTTTGAATTAATTGTAGCACTAGTTGCAGAAGCCAATGACATGATTTTACAAGAGTAAGGAATTGCAGTAAAGAGGACAAGATGTGGATGTGATGGGCTATAAGTATAACTCATTTGCCTAGATTCTGCACAATTCTCATTTTCTGCTTTGATGATTTTATGAGTGAATTGCAGAGCATATTTTTTGAGATCAATTTTTAGAAGGAAAGATGAGTGTTGCCCTACTTTTGGTCTGCATACCTTTAGAAAAAAGTAGAAGTTTAGTTGATAGTAGTGGTTTTGAAAGTATTGTAATTTTCTAGAGTCTAAGTCTAAACTTTCCCCTTAGGATAGGTGACCTTTATCGGATTTTCCCAATTTCACTTCTCCTTGCGAACTGGGGGGATTTGTATCTGAAGTCGTGCTTAATCAAGTAGGTTTAAGATCCCAAATTTGATAAAGGTCACAATTTGGAGACTTCTAAAATTTATCTTCTGTGATTTTGGAGTCTGTATCTTGAATACTTTATATTACTTCATTGGCAAAAAATTGGGTTTGGGCTTCTCCACTGGCGGAAAAGCGCCAGTAGGGTGCATTTTCCACAGTTGACTATTCCATGATGTCTCAGCAGTTGGTACAGTTTTAACATGGATGATCTGGGCGTAGAAAGACTATTTCATTTAGAATACATCCTTGCAGACTGAAAGGAATGATTAAATGGAGAGAAATATAAGATGTAAGCCTACTGACAGAAAAGTGGAAAATAGCTTCTCTGCTACCCCAACAGGCGGGTTTTGACCTGCAGAGTATGTTTTTCACCAAACCATTAAAATGAAGGATTTTTGAAGGGAAATCAATCTCATAAGTGATCCAAGGCATGAAGAAAGCCATTGAAATCAACAAATATCATTTTAGCATCTCAATAGGCTAAATTTATCTTTCGGCAGATTTTCAATTAGAGAGCACTCCAAAAGCATCTCTCCGCCCAAAGGAGAAGTGGAAAAGTAATTTTCTGCTACCTCAGGAAAGTTACTATTATGGTTACTAAAGTTAAAAGACATTTCTCAACAGCCCATAAGAGAAAAGTAATTAATCCAAATAAAGCCGTTTTACTTCATAACGGACTTTTTCCATTAATGCTTGGGTCTGTTCATTCATGTGGTGTGGGAAATCAGCCGTTAAATGGTAAGAATTCAAAAGTTATTAAATTAGTTGAAGATTTCAAACAGGAGCTACCATTTGTTTGACAAATTGTTTGAACTTGAAGCCTTTGATATTGATTATTCTTTGCCTCTACATTCCTGAGAGATATTCCTATTTCCCAACCAAATCATTCAAAGCATGGCTTCTAGATTTATGGGATTCAACAGAATGAATGACATCACCTCTGACTGGTATAAGATCTCAGATACATCTTTGAAGTTCTTTGATATGTAGAACTTTTAGAATAGGCTAAAAGAAGACCAGATGCATCCCATCACTGAGAAACTGAAGGAGAGCGGATTAGTCAAAGCTGCTAGTTTTCCCATAGCCGTTCAAGCCTCTGAATTGATCCAGGAATGTATAGCTCAATACAACTCAAACACCAAGAAAATCCTCTTACCCAATGATATGGTGTTGCTCTCTATCGACAGAGAATTGGTTCAGAACTCACTTCAGATCCTAGAGAAAGCTAAGTATTCATAAATGACATACAGTCAGGCGGTGACTGAATATATACCAAAGAAGCCAGTTTGGAAGAAGGAGATAATGAAGGCATGGTTTCAAGAGCCTAGAAGCGCCAAAGGGAAGCTGCCAAAAACCCTATATGGCACTAACCTAAAACCAAAAATCATAGAAATCCTGGTGCTACTCCATAGGATCATAGGTGAGAGTGAGGAACTCAATTTTGTAGATCATCATTTCTTCTTGGTGCAGGTAATCTGTTCTCAGCACCATTTTATTGATTGGTCATTTATGGTAAGTGGAAATCTGGACAATGCCCTAGATAGAGCTAAACATCAAAATAAATTTTATTTGTCTTCAATTTTATTGTATATATTGGCCACGATCCAAATTTTGGCAGGGTTTCCTAGACTAGAGGAATTTCCTAATGATGTTAAGAGCTACGAATTTTTCCCCTCTTTGCAGTTGCATAACAATTATGTTGATTACCTCCGAGTTAATGATGCATTTACAATGAGACCATTTAGGGAGCTACAAGGTTGCCTAGAAAGGATATTCTCTCATGAGGCCATGGCTTTTATCAGCCAATTTGGATGTTATTTCATTCAATTTGGGGATTTCTCATACATTCATCTTGCAGGATTCGACAACTTCCCTTTGAAGCTGCCCAGATATCCTACTGATATGATCATGCTAGTGGAGGTGATGAGACAAGTGATTCAAGTGAATTTGACTTGTACTAATGCTAGGAAGAAAGGCTATGACTTCCCCCTGACTATCAAAGCTTATAGTTGTGCATCCTGGTCTGAGGCGAAGAACGTTCTAAAGACATTCTCAAAGAGGTTTTCATTAGAAACCTATGATGTTCTGAGGCCACAGTATGATCCTGTTAATTATGCTCATGACTACTTGCAAATGAGCTGAGCTATCCATCATGTAGATGACATCGAAGACTAATGGGCCAATTGCAGAGATTATTTGGAGAGTAGAGAGAGATTCTACACTAGGTTAACTATTGAAAAAATAAAAAAGTTCAAAGTTAACATAGTAGTGGAGGGGTTAGAAGATGATGGTAATCACATGTATGACAATACATACGTGGAGAAGATAAAGCTCACTCCTATCAGTTCCAAGACCATGCTAGATCAAGCCATCGATGACTTGTAGACTCTAATGAGTGGCATTTACAAGAGGATAGAGCAGTGGGTTGAATGGATGGCAGGAAGAAGGAAGAGGTCAGAAAGGAAGCCTCCTACTCAAAGGACCCTGGAAAAGGATACTTCAAACATTGCAACAACTTCTTCAGTGATACTCCCAACTGTGACCAAAGGTTCATCTTAGCCAGCCGAGGGAGGTGATGAACCTCCTGAAAAATAATCTCAATCAAAGAAGACTTGTGGAGGAGGCCCACTTCTGAATATTGGGTCGATAGTGAAACCCACCAAAGGTGCGGGACCTGAGCAGTCAGCTAAAGCTATTACTATAGATGTATCGGCACACTTCAACCCAAGATACCACAAGGAGAGAGTCCCCTTTTGTAGTGGAGGTGGGTGAAGATACCTCCAATACCTCAGCTATAGAATCAGATGAGAGGGTTGAGAAGAAACAAGAGGCTACCCAATTCATTAGATTGGTGTCTTCTTCCCCTACCTTTGTAAATCCATTTGCTTCAAGACCAAAGTCTACTCCTCCAGTCATTAGGAAACTATTTATAGAGGAGTTGGTCTCTGCCACCAAGGTCACCAGTGCTAAATCATGGATAGAGAACACTCTGGAGTGCAAAAGAAAGAGAGTATAAGAAGGATCTCCCAACAAAGATACTTTATCTAAAGCCTTGCAACCCGACGCGACTACAAAAAAGGCTAAGAAAGTAAAAATGTTGTCCACCTTGTGTTGGGATCCAGAAACTAGGAACTTCACCATGGAGCTAGCGAAACCCATGAAGGAGGGTAGGTTTGAAGATTTAACCCTTGTAGATTTTGAACTACACTCATTTGACATGGGTTTAGCTCGGCATGATACCAAGGTGGATTGGTGGAAATCTACTAATATAGTGAATGAAGAAGAACTAGAAGAAATTAAAATGGCTAAGGTATAGCTTAAGGCTAAAGTTGTGAACTGACTAATTTCATCGAACAGTTGGTCACTCCAGTTGCTAGTATTCCTAGTACTCAAATTACATTTGATCCCAATGTCACAGAGAATCAAGCCATAATAGCCAAATTGCAAGAGGATAGGCACTTCACGCAGATCGGCAAGGGATGGGTTGAGAGACTCAAATCTGAAGGATTGGCAATTGTTGAAAAACTGGGTAATGTTCTCTTAAGACTGGAAATGGAAAGGAACAACATTGAGAAGAACTTGCAGACTCTCGCATCTAAGAGAGTGATGTGTCAGTTGTGCATAGTGACACTCCATGTGGCTGATCATTCAGGCTGAGATCGAGTTGAAACAAGTAGATGTTAAGATCAAGGAGGAAAAAAATAAAGACTTTAAGATTCTTCAAGGTCTACACATAGAATCATAGATGAGTGGACAAGACAAAGAAATGATAGGATTGGCCAATATGCCGAAATCATTTTTTGATTATGTGCATAAGTTGTTAGAGAAGTCTTCCACCCATTTGGACAAAGTGCCAGAACTCCAGTAGTTGAGTGGATGTATTTATAAAGCCATGGAAGAATTGAAGGATTAGATAGATGAAATTAAGAGCCTAGCCAAGGAGCATTCCAAGTGGCTCATCTGATAAACCAATTTCCATGTCAACAGGCATGAAGAGCTCATCAGAGTTATTACAACTGTCACCACCTATAGGGCTAAATTAGGCAAAGGGAATGAAACTGAAGCTTAAATAGATTCTCCCTTTGTACCCAATTTTGATGATATTGTAACGGATAAACCTTTGTTTATCATTCCTGCTTAAAAAAAAGTTGAACCATTTTGGTTACTCTTTTTGTAACGGTCAAGACTCAAACTCTATATGTACTATACCAAAATTTAATACAAAGGTCGGCTAAATTTTGGTGTGAAAGATAGCATTTTGTGGAGTCAATTATGTGTGTCTGAATACCATTGCTTTAACTATTCCATTGCATTGCATTCACCTTTATATTGAATTCAAATGTTTCTTTGAAGTTGGATTCGCAATCTGTATTCAAACCAGAGTTCTGTATTATGATTGAATATAGTTAATTAAAGGGAAAATCTGTTGTTATCCTAAGTTTGAGAAACATTTATGTGATATAGATTGATTCATTCTCATTTCATCATTAATCTTTAGTCTTGCATCTACATTTTCAGTAGTTGTTCATGCATTACTAGTTTTGCGGTTCAATCTGATTGATGAAATCTCAGAATTAACTAGATTTAGAGTTAAATTTATCCTGCCTGAGCTATTTCCTGCCTAGGTTTAGCTTGGTTTACCTCTTCTATTCTTGGGTCAAGAACATACCCCTGTTAGATTAGGAAAAACCAAAATTCACTGAAAATCATTCATACAAGGGAGCTGTACCTTTAAATTTAGAGGGAAATCAATTTACAATTATAATTTCCCAACTGTTGTATTCAATTGCTTCTTCATATTTGGGTATTTTAGCGTTATAATAAGGAAGAACAATCTATTTACCAATAGATTTTTGGTGACTCTGCTGGGGATTTGAACAGTCATTACCAGAACCATATCTTGGAGAAAGATGGTGCTTCCCCATGAAAATGTAATTCGTGTGCTCCAACTGAATCTTGTTTTCCAAGATGATCAAGGGGATATCATCTCTTCATTGAACACTTTTGTCTGGAGATATAGAAGGGTGATACCACAATAGTGGGTTACACTTTTTTTCCCAAACAGATATTGAAGTCTACATTTTGAGAAAAACGTTCACATTCGGATGCATATTGTCGTTAAACTATTTGAAATCGGAAGATGAAGTAAACTAGAGTCTTTTAGGATTTTCTGTCTAGATTGTAAATATATATATATATATATATATTTTTGAATTTATTTTAATGGTTTTTTTTTTCTCCCACTAAAACTGCTATGTTGCTGAAAACGTCATTTTCAAAAAGGTACAATGACTTTGTACAACATAACATTTTTTCTAAAATAGATATCAATGCACTTCTTTCAAATTTGGTTTTGTAACATCCATATGGAGGGCATGCAAATTGTTTGATGACATTATCATGATTATTGCATATTTTATGAATGTTTGAAATAGAGTAAACCGTAATTGTGACATACGTTGACTGCGTAGCTGATAACTTGTTGTGTATTTATCAAAATTCAATTTTTTTTTTTTGATAGAAAGAAGACTCAAAGTTGGAGGGCACTATTATTTTTCAAATTTTTTTTTCTCTTTTCTACTATTTTTCATTGAACGTCAAACCTGGAAGTTTATATTGGATAAAAAACCTACATCCAATGCACGTCAAAATACATAGACCTAATTAATTCAAAAATTTTCAAATCTATATTCGTTAGAAAAATTTTTTAGAGTACTTGTGCGATGCAAAAGGAGGTGTCCCTATTCTTCCATTTGAGCCCCACGCTTGAGCCTCAAAGCCATGAAAACTGTAGATTTCTGTTAGCCTTTGCAGATAGCCTCAATTTTGGGGGTTTCGATAGAAAGTACTTTCGATCGAAACTAAGTAGTTTCGATCGAAAGTACTTTTGATCGAAAGTAATTTATTAGTTTAACATGCGTATGGGTCAAAATCCCACTAAAATATTTACTAGCTTAGTTTCGATCGAAACTAACTTAGTTTCGATCGAAACTAGGTTAGTTTCGATAGAAACTAAGCAAAAAGGTAGTTTCGATCGAAACTATTAATGTTTCGATTGAAACAATCAGGTACTTTCTATTGAAAATACCTAACTAAATCCTCCCACCTCGCGGATTCGTGAGGAATTTCTTCCTCTGAAAAAGTGTAACCCACTATTGTGGGATCACCTAGAAGAGACGCAGAGAATTATAGAAATGCTAGTCAAGTGCTTGAACAAGAAGAAGCTAGAGCAGAATCCCTTGAAGAAACCATCTAGAGGAGAAACATAAGAAGGGCACAATGTCAAGCCAAGTGTGAAGCTAGGCTAGAAGGCTAGTTGGAATCCTGGAGCCCAAGATGTTTCTCAGAAGTGCAAATAAGGAAGGTGACATAGACGCAATTTTTGAGAGACTTGCAAACCTTGATTTTTCTCTACTTGAAGTACCCCACCGGAAGAATAGAAATATTAAGAGAAAAAGTAGGCATCCTTTGCCTCCTAAACAATCTTCCCTTTTTCCTACTACTTGTCAAGTTTTAACATTGCATGGAGTAATTTAACCTCCTATTGTTAATCTAGCACCCTATCTACCTCTGATAGTTATGGCACTTCCTTGGGCCGCTGTAGTTAGACCATTACAATTAGCAACATACAATCTTCTTCCTTCAGGATCTAGAAAGAACTTTCCTAAATTTTCTAGAGACGGGAAAGTATCTACAGACGAGCACATTGTTGCCTTCTTTGCTTTAGTTAATATCCTAGCAGTACGAGAAGAGGATGTGGCAATCATATTATTTGTTGAGACCCTTGTTGAGGGTGCTGCCAATTGGTTCCACCACTTACCTAATTCTTCCATTATAGATTGGGCCTCCATGAGAGCTTCTTTTGAAAGAAGGTTTAAAACTGCTGAGGATGAGCATTCCCTATTGACGCAACTAACTTCTATCAAGAAAGAATCTTCTATTAGTATGAGGGATTTTATAGCTAAGTTCAATAATCTTGTAATCATATACTAGTAGCTAACAGGCCTATGACGGGAAATTTGAAATCATTCTTCATAAGTTCTATGCCGCTGGACATCAATTATGATCTAAGAAGGGTGAACCTTGCAAATTTGGATGCCACACAGAGAAATACTATAGAACTTGAAGACCATATGATCTCATCCAGAAAATGGAAAAGAGAGATACAATCTAGAGCCATTCGTAGTAATACTAAATCATCAGATGAGATGATTCAAAAATTGTCCAATGAATTCATTTCCTTCAAGAGGAAACTCCCCAGATTTAATAATCCTTACTAGCAAAAATTTTAGAAGCAGCATGGGAGAAACAACGAGGGGAGGAATGTTGATGGAAAGACATTACAGTTGACTCTCCACCATAGAGGCTAGCTATAGAAGCTCCTTCTAAAAAGGAAACATGTGTGCCTTCCACCTAACTACAGATCATGATGGAGAGAGCTACCCTGATGTAGCTCATGCTAGGAAAATGCATCAGACTGATGAGTGGAATGCTGGGGTGTCTGGAGATGAACCAGATTCATACTCGCATGGTGACTCTAAAAACTTATATTTAGGGTATGAATTAGATTCAAAATAAGAAGCAACATGTTATGCTACCATAGACAAGACCTCTTATACAGTCTTGAATCAGAGTCAGAAGGATAAAATACCTGCTTCAACACCTCCACTTAAAAATAACGAGGCATCTACCTCTTATTCTAAGGAGGCCAATCAAAGAGTGAGAATTCTACAACCAGGTAAGGATAAAATCTCTTTTGACATTATTCAATTCTGTAGAGATTTCAGAATTCAGATTTCTCCTATAAACTACCTTAATTCTAATCCCATAGAACTGCAAAAGCTAGTAGATTACTGTAAAGAAGGGAATCCAGAGTTAAACCAAAATGTCATGACTACCATAGAAAATGAGTCTATATTTGCAAAACCAAATAAGCAAGGGGAACCTCCTATTTTGGCCACCTTCCCAAGCCAAAATCCTGACCCATTCTATGTGTAGTTATAAATCAATTGGTACAAGTTAAGCAATTGCATAATAGACTCCAGAGTCTTAGATAATGTAATACCATCAACTATAGATAAATTTTTAGGCCTTACTCTCACTAAAGACCATGGTAGGTGATACTCTATGGATTCTAAGAAAGTACCTCTGGTCGGCTAGATTAAAGATGCTCAAGTGGCTCTGGCAGCACACCCTGAGAAGAAAATATTGTTAACTATCCTTGTCACTGATATACCCGCTAGTTATGGTTTACTGTTAAGGAGTTTTTGTAGAGACCTTGGAGGGGAGATAGAGTTGGATTGGTCCCAAGCTTCAATCCCTGTGGGTAAAAAAATGATAAAACTAGTTCTGGAGGAGAAAGCTAAGTTTATAGTGCTAAAATTTGATGACCCAAAAGCCCAGATACTATATCAAGAGTTGGAATTCGGTAACTATATGTTGTTCACCAATGACCATGATGAGGAAATAGATCCTGGAGAAGAGGAAAAGTAGTTTTCCACCAAAGAAACTCCACCATAGATCTGGACTCTTGAATTTGATGGCAGTTGTGCATCATCAGGATTTGGTGCAAGTGTGGTCTTGATATCACCAGATGAAGTATGTGAGCCCCTGGATTATATATTGGAGTTCAGGAATACCAACAATACTTTCGAGTATGAATCCCTCCTATTAGGGATTATTGTAGCAAAGGAAAAGGGTGTGAAGATCTTGAGAGCTCATGATGATGCTGAGCTAATCGTTCGTTAAGTCAAGATTCAATACTCTGTAAAAAAATCATACATTAAAGAACTACAGAAACAGAGTATGGCATGAAATAGAGGCACTAGATGCATTCTTTATTGAATTTGTGCCAAGAGAATTGAACTCTATGGTAGACTCCTTGGTTGTGTTAGCTTCGCTACTCCTCCCTCACCTAGAATTCAAAGATAAGAAGTACCAAGTGGAGATTGTATATCAACCGTCTGTGCCCAATAATGTTGAAGATTGGAAAGTGTTCAAAGATGGCCAAAACCTCCTCTTTCTGGAGAGTGGAGGTGACTTCCATAAAGATGTTCCTAATAGAAATAAAGGAGACCATTAGGACAAGCAAAAGAAGGATAAGTCAGATGTCATCCAGTTACAAGGTAATATCATTCCTCCCCATTTGGTCACTCTTGAGAAGCTTTTCAATAGGCATGACACCTTTGTTAAGAAGAAGAGAATCGAGAGAGGTCCTACCACTGGTGAATATGAGGGGATGAACATAGGAACTAAGAAGAATCCCAAGATGATCAACATTGGGAAATGTTGTACTACAGAGGAGAGGAAAGAGGCCAGGAAACTCTTCCTAGAATACCAGGATCTTTTTTCCTGGAGTTATGAAGATTTGAAATTTTTTATGAATGGGAAATTCAAACACCAAATTCCCTTAAAACCTGAGGCAACTCCATTCAGATAGAAAAAAAGGAATTACAACACCAAAGTTGTTGATTCCATATTTAGGGAAGTTGATAAAATGCTCAAAGCAAGGATCATATACCCTATCCATCATTCTACCTGGGTAGCGAATATAGTGCCTGTGAGGAAGAAGAATGGAGAGATAAGAATCTGTGTTGACTTCAAAAACCTTAATCAATCTTCCTTGAAGGACAATTACACACTTTCCAACATGGATCATCTCTTGCAGACTATGGCCAGAGCCAAAATGATGTCCATTTTAGATGGCTTCTTAGGGTATAACCAGATTGAAGTTGAGAAATCAGACCAGCATAAAACCACTTTCACCACTCCATGGGGCACCTTTGCATATATAGAATGCCATTCAGGTTATTCAACGTTGAAGCCACCTTTCAAAGAGGTATGGCCCTTTCCTTCAATGATATGTAGAAAAAAATCATTGGTATGTATCTGGATGATCTTACTATATTTTGTAGGAAAAGAGTATATCACATAAATGATTTACGAAGAGTATTGCAAAGGTGTCGAGAAGATGGGATTTCATTGAACCCCAAGAAGTCAGTTTTTTGTGTAACTGAAGGGAAATTTATGGGTCACATTTTTTCCCAAGAAGGCATAAGGATCGACCCAGAAAGAGTAAGAGAAATCCAACAATTGAGTTTACCTATGAACAAAAATAGAGTGAAATCATTTTTCGGCTAGGTAAACTTTCTCAAGAGATTCATTCCAGATTTTTTTGAGATTACCAAATGCATAGTGGACATGATGAAGGGAAATGTGAGTTTCAAGTGGAATGATCCTGGTAAACAAGCTTTCAAGAGAATAAAGGATACCATAGCCAATGCTACTATGTTATGTCACCCAGATTATATTAAAGATTTCATAATCTATTGTTATTCTTCTGAACATACTCTATCAGCCATCCTAATGTAGGAGAATAAGGAGGGAATCCAAGCTCCCATTTATTTATGAGCACACCTCTAAAAAATCATGAACTGAGATACTCTCACACTAAAATTTATGTTTTTGCAATTGTAAAGGCTTTAAAGAATTTCAGATTTTACATTTCACACTCTCACTCTCTGGTGTATGTGCCTGATATTGCAGTAAAAAGCATATTGACTCAATATGATGTAGGATGTAACAATAGAGGAGCATGGGTGGCTAAAACCCCAGAATATGATATAAAGATCAAGCCCACCAAGTTGGTGAGAGGGAATGCACTATGCAAGGTGATGGCAGAAAACCAAGCGGACAAAGATCCAGAAACTACGCATTTGGTTTTGGTGGTAAGTATGCAAGACCCTTGGTTTGAAAAAATTGTGTATTTCCTGACATATGGTGAATGCCCTAAAGGGTTAACTTTGAAGAAAAGAAGAGATCTGAAACAGAAAGCTTTTAAATATGTAAATTGGGAGGATAGACTATATAAGAGGTCTATAGATCGAACTTTTCTCCGGTGTGTCGACAGACAATAGCAAGAGAAGCTATTAAAGGTGTTTCATGATGAAGCTTGTAGAGGACACTTCACCTCATAAGTCACTGCATTCAAGACTTTGAGGAAATGTTATTACTGGCTAGGAATGTTTAGAGATGCTTACCATTGGGTAGCAAGATGTGAAAAATGCAAAATGTTTACTGGAAAGCCTCAGTTGGTAGCACTACCTTTAAGACTAGTGATAATTGAGGGTCCTTTCCAGTAGTGGGGTCTTGATTTTATTGGTCCTATAAATTCCATGTCTAGCGTGGGTCATACCTACATAATCACTGCAACTGATTACTTCATGAATGTTAGAGTAATAGTCTATCGGGGTTACTAATTTAAATCATTATGATCTAATTAGTAACTTCCCTATTCACTCTAGTTTTCTTAAGCTAACCTTAGGTAGTTTCTATTTCTGTTAGTTTCCCTTTTTAGGGTTTTGGCATCCTTTATAAGGATTGTCCGCTTTGTAATTCACTAGGAGATTGTAATTTCATTATTGTTGTTAATAGAAAATCATTTCTTGCAACATGATTTTTCAGTCTCTGGCCTATCGGCCGCCCTAGCTTTCTCTTTCTGTCTTCTTCTGTGTAACAGCTTTGCATGCAGGTGTTTCTTGGGTAGATTGATATTCTTCAATCTCAACAATGAAATGGGTGGAGGCAAAAGCAACCAAGAGAACTACTTCAGAGGTGGTATGTGAGTTTATCAAAGAAAACATTCTAGTAAGATTTGGTGTGCCTATTAAGTTAGTTATGGATAATGCCGCATAATTTTCCTCTCAAGAAATTACTAAATTTTTCTTTGAGTATGGCTGCATGATCAGTCATTTGTCTTATTACTTCCCTCAAGGGAATGGTCAAGCTGAGTCCAGTAATAAAAATTTGGTAAACATAATGAAAAAGCTCGTGGAAAATAACCAGAGAACCTGGCATAAGAAAATCTACGAAGCCCTCTGGGCAGATAGAGTGAATCCCAAAAGAGCCATTTATGTATCTCCTTTTGAACTTGTTTACAAGGTAGAAGCCAGTCTCCCATAACCATTGGAGTTAGCAACTTGAAAATTGAGAACAATAGTAGAGGATGGCATGTACGAAGATGGTTTAGAAAAAAATATTTTGTACCTGAACAAACTGGAAGAAGAAAGGGAAAAAATGGTTGATCATATCACATGGCACCAAATGTGTGTAAAGAACTTGTTTGAAAAAAAAGAGAAGACCCATAAACTTATGGAGGGAGACATGGTGTTGTTATGGGACAAGCGTAGGGCACCCAAAGGCATGCACAGAAAATTTCAAACATTATGGAAAGGACCTTTTAAGATCCATCGGGCATTGAGAAGAATTATTTTAAACTGACATATCTAGATGGTGAGGTGCTACCCCTAATGTATAGTGGTTAGGATTTAAAGCTCTATTAGATTTTAATTTAAAATAGGTAACCCTTGTATTGTACTATAGTTACATTTAGTTCCTATTTTTGTTTTCCTAGTTAGTCTTCCTTTCTACTCTCTTTTCCATTTCTTGCTTTAGTTTTGTTGTGAGCCACCTTTAATTGAGCTTTGCAAAACTAGAGATTTGAGTTCCTTGCTTGGACATGTGAATGTCCAAGTCCCCAGATAGAGCCAACTATTGCCCCACTTTTGGTCTACATACCTTTAGAAAAAAGTGGAAGTTTAGTTGATAGTACTAGTGGTTTTGAAAGTATTGTAATTTTCTGGAGTCTAATTCTAAACTGTCCCCTTAGGATAGGTGACCTTTATCGGATTTTCCCAATTTCACTTCTCCTTGCAAACTAGGGGAGATTTGTATCTGAATTCATGCTTAATCGGGTAGGTTTAAGAACCCAAATTTGATAAAGGTCACACTTTGGAGACTTCTAAAATTTATCTTCTGTGATTTTGGAGTTTTTAGCTTGAATACTTTATATTTCTTCATTGGCAAAAAATTGGGTTCGGGCTTCTCCAGTGGCAGAAAAGCACTAGAAGGGTGCATTTTCCACAGTTGACTATTCCATGATGTCTCAGCAGTCAGTGCAGTTTTAAAGTAGATGATCTGGGCTTAGAAAGACTATTGCATTTTGAATAAATCCCTGTAGACTAAAAATAATATTTAAATGGACAAAAATCTAAGATGAAAGCCTACTGGCAGAAAAGAAAAAAGTAGCTTCTCCGCTACTCCAACAGGCGGGTTTCAACCTGCGAAGTACGTTTTCTGCCAAACCATTAAAATGAACGATTTTTAAAGGGAAATCAATCTCATAAGTGATCCAAGGCATGAAGAAAGCCATTGAAATAAAAAAATATCATTTTAGCATCTCAATAGGGTAAATTTATCTTTCAGTAGATTTTCAAATAGAGAGCACTCTAAAAGCATCTCTCCGCCCAAAGGAGAATTGGAAAAGTAATTTTTTGCTACCTTAGGAAAGTTACCGTTACGGTTACTAAAGTGAAAAGAAATTTCTCAATGGCCAATAAGAGAAAAGTAATTAATCCAAATAAATTTGTTTTACTTCATAACAGACTTTTTCTATTAATGCTTGGGCCTGTTCATTCATGTGGCACGAGAAGTCGGTCGTTAAACGGTAAGAATTCAAAAGTTATAAAATTAGTTGAAGATTGCAAACATGAGCTACCATTTGTTTGACAAATTGTTTGAATTTGAAGCATTTGATATTGATTATTCTTCGCCCCTGCATTAATGAGAGATATTCCTGTTTCCCGAACCAAATCATTAAAAGCATAACTTCTAGATTTATGGGATTTGATAGAATGAATGACATCACCTCTGACTGGTATAAGATCTCAGATACATCTTTAAAGTTCTTTGATATGCAGGACTTTCAGAACAGGCTAAAAGCAGACCAGATGCATCCCATCACCGAGAAACTAAAGGAGAGTAGATTAGTCAAAGCCACTAGTTTTCCCATAGCCATTCAAGCCCCTGAATTGATTCAGGAATGTATATCTTGATACAAACCAGACACAAAGCAAATCCTCTTGCCCAATGATACGGTGTTTCTCTCTATCGACATAGAATTGGTTTAGAACTCGCTTTTCATCCCAGAGAAAGCTGAGTATTCAGAAATGACATACAATCAGGTGGTGACTGAATATATAGAAAAGAAGCCAGTTTGGAAGAAGGAGATAATGAAGGCATGGTTTCAGGAGCCTAGAAGCGGCAAAGGGAAGTTGCCAAAAACACTATATGACACTAACCTAAAACTAAAAATCATAGACATCCTGGTGCTACTCCACAGGATCAGAGGTGAGAGTGAAGCACTCAATTTTGTAGATCATCATTTCTTCTTGGTGCAGGTAATCTATTCTCAGCAACATTTTATTAATTGGGCATTTATGGTAAGCAAAAATCAGGCCAATGCCCTAGACAAAGATAAACATCAAAATGAATTTTATTTGTCTTCAATTTTATTGTATATATTGGCCATGATCTAAATTTGGCCAGGGCTTCCTAGACTATAGGAATTTCCTGATGATGTTAAGAGCTACGAATTTTTCCCCTCTTTGCAGTTGCATAACAGTTATGCTAATTACCTCCAAATTATTGACATGTTTACAACAAGACTATGTAGGGAGCTACAAGGTTTCCCAGAAAGGAGATTCTCTCCCAAGGCCATGGCTTTTATCAGCTAGCTTGGATGTTATTTCATTCAATTTGGGGATTTCTCATACATTTGTCTTACAAGATTTGACGACTTCCCTTTGAAGCTGCCTAGATATCCTACTGATATGATAATGCTGGTGGAGCCGATGAGACAAGCGCTTCAAGTGAATTTGATCTGTGTTGATGCCAGGAAGAAAGGCTATGACTTCCCCATGACTATTAGAGCTTATAGTTGTGCATCCTTTTTTGAGGTGAAGAACAATCTAAAGACATTCTCAAAGAGGTTTTCATTAGAAACCTATGATGTTCTGAGGCCACAGTATGATCTTGTTAATTATGCTCGTGACTAATTGAAAATGAGCTGAGCTATCCATCATGTAGATGACATCCAAGACTACTAGGCCAATTGCAGAGATGATTTGGAGAGTAGAGAGAGATTCTACGCTAGGTTAACTATTGAACAAATCAAAAATTTTAAAGTTAACATAGCAGTGGAGGGGTTAGAAGATGATGGTAATTACATGTATGATAATATATACCTAGAGAAGATAAAGCTCACCCCTATCAATTCCAAACCCATGCTAGATCAAGTCATTAGTGACTTGCAGACTCTAATGAGTGGTATTTACAAGAGGATAGAGTAGTGGGTTGAATGGACGATAGGAAGAAGGAAGAGGTCAGAAAGGAAGCCTCCTACTCAAAGGACCCTGGCAAAGGATACTTCCAACATTGAAACAAATTCTTCAGTGATACTCCCAACTATGACCAAAGGTTCATCTCAGCCAGCCAGGGGAAGTGATGAACCTCCTGAAAAAGAAGTTCAACCAAAGAAGACTTGTGGAGAAGGCCCACTTCTGGATATTGGGTCGATAGAGGAACCCACCAAAGGTGTGGGACCTGAGAAGTTAGCTAAATATATCACTATAGATGTACCAGATGGCACTTCAACCTAAGATACCCCAAGGTGAGAGTCCCCTATTATAGTGGAGGTGGGTGAAGATGCCTCCAATGCCTCAACTACAAAATCAGACGAGAGGGTTGAGAAGCAACAAGAGGCTACCCAAGTCATTAGATTGGTGTCCTCATCCCCTACCCCTGTAAATCCATTTTCTTCAAGACCAAAGTATACTCCTCCAGTCATTAGGAATCTATTTATAGAGGATTTGGTCTCTGCGAAAAAGGTCACCAGCACCAGATCATGGATAGAGAACACTCTGGAGTGCAAAAGAAAGAGAGTAGAAGAAGGAGCTCCCAAGAAAAATACTTTAGCTCGAGCCTTGCAACCCGATGCCACTACAAAAAAGGCTAAGAAACTAAAAATGTTTTCCACCTTCAGCTGGGATCTAGAAACTAGGCACTTCACCATGGAGGTAGTGAAACCCATGAAGGAGGGCAGGTTTGAAGATTTAACCCCTTCAGATTTCGAACTACACTCATTTGACATGGGTTTAGCTTTGCATGATACCAAGGTGGATTGGTGGAAATATACTAATATAGTGATTGAAGAAGAACTCAAAGAACTTAAAATGGCTAAGATACATCTTAAGGTCAAATTCAATGAACTAACTAATTTTATCCGGCAGTTGGTCGCTCCAGTTGCTAGTATTCCCAGTACTTAGACCATATTTGATCCCAATGTCACAGAGAATCAAGCCATAATAGCCAAATTGAAAGAGGATAGGCACTTCATGTAGATCAACAAGGGATGGGTTGAGAGACTCAAATCTAAAGGATTGGCAATTGTCGAACAACTGGGTAATGATCTCTTAAGATTGGAAACAGAAAGGAACAACATTGAGAAGAACTTGCAGACTCTCACATCTGAGAGAGTGAAGTGTTAGGAGTGCATAGTGATGCTCCATGTGGTAGTAAAGATGAAGACAAAGAGGCATTGAAAGCCAATATTCTAAAAAAAGGAGATGAACCTCTATTTGAGTGGCTCCAAAGCCTAGAGTTCAAAATCGAGATGATCATTCAGGCTGAGACCGGGTTGCAACAAGTAGATGTTAAGATCAAGAAAGAATGGAATAAAGACTTTAAGATTCTTTAAGGTCTGCACATAGAATTCATAGATGAGTGGACAAGGCAAAGAAATGATAGGATTGGCCAATATGCAGAAATCATTTTCTGATTATGTGCATAAGTTGTCAAAGCAGTCTTCCACCCATTTGGACTAAGTGCCAAAACTCCAGTAGTTGAGTGGATGTATTTATAAATCCATGGAATAATTGAAGGATTAGACAGATGCAATTAAGAGCCTAGCCAAGGATCATTCTAGGTGGCTCATCTGATATACCAATGTCCATGTCAACAGGCATGAAGAGCTCATAAAAGTTATTATAGTTGTCACCGCCTATAGGGCTAAATTAGGCAAAGGGAATGAAACTGGAGCTTAAATAGATTCTCCCTTTGTACCCAATTTTGATGGTATTGTAACGGATAAACCTTTTTTTATCATTCCTTCTTAAAAAGAAGTTGAACCATTTTGGTTACTCTTTTTGTAACGATCAAGACACAAACTCTATATGTACTATACCGAAAGTTAATACAAAGGTCGGCTAAATTTTGGTGTGAAAGATAGAAATTTGTGGATTCAATCGTATGTGTCTTAATACCATTGCTTTAACTATTCCATTGCATTACATTCACCTTTCTATTGAATTCAAATGTTTCTTTGAAGTTGGAATTGCAATCTATATTCAAACCAAAGTTCTGTATTATGATTTGATACAGTTAATTAAAGGGAAAATTTGTTGTTATCCTAAGTTTGAGAAACATTTATGTGATATAGATCGATTCATTATCATTTCATCATTAATCTTTAGTCTTGCATCTGCATTTTCAGTATTTGTTCATGCATTACCAGTTTTGGAGTTCAATCTGATTGATGAAATATCAGAATCGGCTAGATTTAGAGTTGAAGTTATCCTGCCTGAGCTATTTCTTGCCTAGGTTTAGCTTGGTTTACCTCTTTTGTTCTCAGGTCAAGAACATACCCCTGTTAGATTAGGAAAGACCAAAATTCACTAAAAATCATTCATACAAGGGAGCTGTACCTTTAAATTCAGAGGGAAACTAGTTTACAATTATAATTTCCCAACTGTTGTATTCAATTGCTTCTTCATATTTGGGTATTTTAGAGTTATAATAAGCAAGAACAATCTGTTTACCAACAATGAGTCAGGCTACTACAAGCACAGCTTTGAAGGGAACTCAAAAAAAGGTAGTTGTAGTGAAGAAATATTCAGATGAATTCACAGACCTTTTACTGGGAACTTCTAATAATAATAATGCCAACTAGGAAGAATGGAAGGACAAATGGTGCCAATGCAAAAACCCGATCACCCTCAACTATTCTGGTAATACCGTGTTACATTACTTCTAGAACAATAGGGTTAAGTTAGTCCCTATCTCAAATCCATGGAATATGAATATGGAAAAATTAATTGTCCATGATGTCTACATTGATTTGGATTTGATCGAGGAGCTAGCTAAGAGTTACTGTCGAGTAGCTATAGTAGTTAGGAAGAAGAACAAAGAAGCCCTAGTGTCCATAAACAGAAGGATAGTAGTGGAGGTTTTCAAATTTTCTGGTGGAATATATACCAAAATTGACCTGGACAAGATACAAGCTTACTATGAGAAGTGGGAGAAACTCATAAAGAAGTATGAGATGTCGAGATTCATGCCTCGAGTGGATTGAAATTTGGTGATAATTTTAGACAATGTAAAACCTCCTTTTGACCTAACTTTCTTCCACAATTATATCAAGTGTATAGTCTATGGTTTGAGAAAAGCGTTGGGTTTTGATGAAGATTCAACTACTCTTACTGACTTGTTGATGATGGCCATGGATATTCAACATCCAGAGGTCAATACTGATTATAATTATATAGGTTATGTGGTTGAGGTCATACATACAACACTGGTGGAGATACAAAAGGATGTGCCTGCACCTACTTTCAAGCACTACTCACACTCGATGTTTCTAATTTTTTATTACAACAGGGCATCTATGGACAAAGAGTTAGAATTGTTTGATTCAAAGTATGACATCGAAATGCCAATTTAGAGATGGACCCAGGTATGGGATAGTGCTTTTGTACACTCTTCTTTTGTTTTATTTCATAATTGGATTATTGATCCAATTCTAGATATGTTGAGAGTAAAAAGGGAAAGGTTGTCAATTGATGTTAGTATTGGGACTGAAAAACGTAGTAAGGGTTTTTGAAGTACCATGTTAAAATTTTGCATTTTGACCCCCTATAAGTGCTTTTTGAGCCTATTTTCCTAGATGAGATTCTAAATTTTTTCATGCATGACAGGTGTTTATTGCTCTTGTTTAGACATTTGAAGACATCCCAGGTCATTAATTTCAAGTTTTGAGTTGTTTCGTGATGTCTTGTTTTGAGCACTTGTCCAAATATGCATTTCTGCCTAAGTGTCAATTTGTTGTAACGGGCCTCATTTGCCTTTGAATATCTTGTGTCCTGTTAAGTTTCATGGCCCACCACTTTGCAGAATATTTATTATGTGTATCAGAGAACCTATGTTTCAAATCCCAAGTCATTTCGATATGTTTTGACTAGGTTTCAAACCCCTCAAAGTTGGTAGTTTACTGTTGTCATGCATTATGTAATTGATTAGAATTCTGAGCAGCCCTGTTTGACTGAGTGTAAATTTTGACCTTGTGACCTAATTGAAACAATTCCTTTTGTACTCCATTACAAAGGTCAAATACTTCTTGAGTATCCATCTTCAAGTTATGACAAGTCCATTTGGTTAGTTTGCTAAGCCCATTCCATTTGCAGTTTCCATCAGTGTGTCAAACCGCCAAATACAGATTTACGAATGACCTACTTTGAGGTCTTACAATTTTACACCCGGTTGAATGGAATGGACAATTGAATGCTCCCCTATATTTTAGGGATGTAAATATGCTACCATGAAGATTTTCAGGCCACGATGAATCTATTTTCCCAGTTTGCCAATCTGATTTCGTTTGCAGTTTCTAACAATTTGATGCAGATCAGTTGCACAGTTTGGTTTGAAGCCCTGTTCGTCAGGTTATATATTGAATATTGTGATTGGTCAAATCATAAAAATCCTTGCCCTAAATTATAGACCATATTTTCTCCAAGTTTGCAAGGTTTCATTTCCTGAGGGTTTTGTTTGCACACTTTTCAAGATGCTTTTCATTTGCAGAAATCATTATTCCTCATGTTTTCTGTTTTCTACATTTCCAAGTGGCTATCTTTAAGGATCTCCCAAATTTTACTGGTTGGTCATCATGAGTTTTCCTTCTAGATTCATGCTCCCCATATAACATACTTCCAATGTCTAGAAGCTCAGATCCCTAGGAGGTCTTTTGACATGTTTTCAAAGTCAAAACCAAATGTGTTTACTGTTATTTGACAGGGTGATTCGCAGAACTATTCTGAATAGGCAACCTGGGCGATTAAAATCTTTTGACCTTTTTGGTTTCGCTAGGTGTCATTTTGCAGTGTGGAAGAATGTTTATCATGGAACACATGTGCCCAATGCCACGGTCTGGTTACTTGATTTTGTCAGTTTTTAAAGCTCGATCTAGAGGCTACTTGCAATTAATGAAGCTAGTTTACAGAATTATTAAAAATGGTTTTAAAGTGATTGCAAGCTCAGTGGTTTTACTTTCTAAGTTGCATAGTTGGCCAAATTTGTTTTGTCAAGAGGGAAAATGGAAATTAATAAAAAAACAAAACCATTGCTATGGGAGTGCTGCAAAGCATTATGAATGAAAGAGAAACCAAACAAAGTGATTAAAGTGCCTGTTCAGAGGACAAAGCATATGATTGTTTTAAAATTTTAAAGCAAGGTAATGTGTGGGAAATTAGAGGGATTTCACAGTATGAAGGCCAGTGTATTACACTCAAGACCCCACGCCCGACATTGAAAGACAATTTTGTTTAAATGAGAAATGTATTGCTCAAGATGAAAGGAATTTTAAAACATTTGTATTTACATTGTAGTTGCTAGTGCATGAGTTTGTGGAAGAAAACATTAAAAAAAATTTCAGACAAGTTGCCCAAATGTTTTTCAAATAAGTGCATAGCTAGTCACATTTTTAGTTGTATCTCAAAAAATACAAACTGGGTCCAGTTGAATTTTTAATATGTTTGAGATGACTATGCATGCACTCTACAAAAACCCAATTTGAAAATCAAAAGTTATGGTCATCTGAATATTGGCGAAAATAAACAATCACTAGTGCTTTTAGACATTTATCCCACATGCATGGGATTTTGGGTATTTTTAGTATTTATATACTAAAGCACTTACATTATAATGTGAAGGAAGAACCAAGAGGCCATTTAGTGGGCCTCTTGGGTGGATAGTTATGTGTGTGGTGGGCCCCATTATTTTGGAGCAAAAACAAGAAATGACACATGGTGCCCAGTGGACCTACGGACCAATCAGAGGATGACGCATGGCGCCAGTGGACCTGCGGACCAATCAAAAGATAACACGTGGCACAATCTGGTACAGTGTTGATGTAGCAAATCATAGGATGAAACATGGCACCAAGTGGACCTATGGACCAATCAGAGGGTGACACTTGGCACATTTTGGTGAGATGTGTAGATTTTAAATAATTTTTTAATTTGAATTATTTTCAACAAAGGGACTAAAAGGTGTGCAAGTTCAGATAGTTTCATGGGTTGACTTAATGGCTTAAAGGGAAGATGCTCACCATCTAACCACTAAGCCATTAAGCCTGAGTGACAAGTGTCACAAGGTGGTGCATTCTAGAAAAAAAAAGATTAAAATGAAATTTTTAAATAAATTCATTTCAACAAAGGAATTAAAGAACTTGCAAGTTCAAAAATATCCCAGGGTTGACTTAATGGCTTAGAGGGAAGATGCTCACCATCTAACCTTTAAGCCATTAAGCCTAGGTGACAAGTGTCACGAGCTGGTTGAAAGGGATTAAATTGAAACATTTAATCAAATTCATCTCAAAAGGCAAAAGGGTTAAAAAGTGTGCAAGTTTAAAAAGATCCAAGGGCTGACATAATGGCTTAAAGGAAAGATGCTCACCATTTAACCTTTAAGCCATTAAGCCTAGGTGACAAGTGTCACATTCTAGTGAGATGTGGGTAAAAGGGAATTTTAAAATTAAATTTATCCCATTTCAATAGTCCAACTTTTCAAAATAATTTATTTCAAATTGAAATATTTCAAACTTTTAAAAAAAATCTACAGAGGAAGGCAAACTTGGACTAAAGTTTCAGAGGGAAAATTTGATCCAAAGTATAGAGTATCATATATCACCGGAAAGGTCTCAGAATAGAGATTATGATTTTGTAGATTATTTGGGGGAAAATCATATCAGATTCTCACAATTTTAGTTGGAAGCAGTTGCAGATATTTTGAGGAGCAGACAGGTGTTGGTGAAGGAGATGGTTTTTCAATTTCTCCTATATTCAGATTTTCTTCTGATTGTAACAAGGATGTTGAAATTTATGCTGCTGGGCAGCTTCCAGGCTTTGGAGTCTTATTTCTTTGTGTTCTTTATTTTGCAAATGTACAGTTTCAGATGAATTTTAACGAAGAATGATGGAATCCCTATTCAAGTATCTGTCTGATGTCTTTATATGCTTGGTTTTAATTCTTGTGCATTAATTTGTAAGGCATGTTAATTCACTAGTTACAAGGTAACTGTGGTCTTGTTTTTTGAGTTTCTTTCAAGGAGAGATTAAATCTTGAAAGCATGTTCTAAGATTTTAGGGTCAGCACATGAATTTGATGTCCAGAATATGAAATGAGAAGAATGAATTGTAAGGCATTTCATTCGGGTTTTTTGAGTTTTGGAGTTAAGGTTTTCTGGGAATGCATATTTGGTTGACTCTATTTCCCAATAGATAAGGCACTGGTCTTTTGCTGGCTATGTAGTTTTCTTCATCAATCAATCATTCAAATCACTTTTAAATTTCTGTATGAGAGCTTGAATGTTTATGTCTTGCATTTTGTGAGTGCAAAGGTACATGTTAGTTTCTTTAAAGAAGAAATCCATGGGTTAGCCTACCTGAGTCTAGAACTCAAAGAGAAGAAGGATTTCATCCTTGTCACATTGGCCATTTTCCTAGTGCTTAGCAGATCATGTAGGTGGGATCCTGCATGAGATTGGCTGAGTTGAACTCCCCTATCTTATAATTCTGAGAAAAATCCAAAGATTTTCATGTCTGCATAAAAGGTTTTAGTGAGAAAGTGTTTATGTATGCAGATTTAGTATGTTTTAGGTGCACCCGCCTGAGTGTGTGGAACTCGAAGCAGAAGGAGGATCAAATCCTTATCAATTAGCCTTTTCTTGCCCCTCAATTTGTATGAAGAAGCAGATTCATGTGATTTGGACTAAGATCCCCAAGTCTAGTTTGCATATTCTCTTTTAGAACTGAAGGATACAAGAAAAAATGCTAACAAAAATGGCAACTCTACTGGGGATAGAGATTACAAAATCTTGTTGAAACTTTCAGAATATCTCTGGTTTTAAAAGTTGAATATCAGAATACCTCAGATTGTGTTTGCCCATCTAAGTCACACTAATGAAATGATGACTCTACTGGGGAGGGTTGAAGGAAATCATGTTTAATCTGTTCTAGATTTGCTGGTACAGTATTTTCAAAATCTTTTGATCCAGTTCTGAATTCATTGAAAATTTCGGGGACAGAGATTACAAAATCTTGTTGAAACTTTGAGAATATCTTTGGTTTTAAAAGTTATAAATCAAGATACCCCAGAAATTATAATCTGCTGGAGAAGTGAAGGTTAAAATCTTATAGGAGCTAATCATTTGTTGACCATTTCTTAACCAGCTTGTGAATATTTTCCCACATCTTTTTGGGTGGCAACTCTGAATTCTTGTGCAGCCCAGTAGCATTGGTTTGCATGTAAATTTTCAGAGATTTGTAGTACATTGTTTGCATATTTGAAATCTTTTTAGTTTGTTTTGGCAAGGAAGGATGGAATATCAAATGTTTGTTTGAGTGTGTTTACTTCTGCTGGTAGTGAAAGAGTATCTCAGCAGCAACAACAAAGGTATTCTTCTTCTCATGTGTTTTTCTTTCATGAGAATTAAGTGATTTAAACGGATTGCCTCTATTGAGTGTTTCCAGCACTAGGAAAGAGGTGTTTTCAAGTTAATAAGATGTCAGATTTTCTTTCATCTAAAGTACAGACCAGCAAGGGTTGTCCAAAATCCTTTCATACCAAGAGGTATGATCCCTTGTATTTTGATGACATACATGGTTTTCGTAATGTTATTCCTAATAACATTAGAGACAAATTTCTAATATTTTGTGGGAAACAACATGATTTAGCAAGTCAACATATTTAGTTGTTTGTTGATTTGATGGATGATTTTGAGATTGCACATGAAGATATTCACATGAAATTATTTGTTCAGACTTTGAGGGATGATGCTCGTGTGTGGTTTTCTTTTTTACCAGCATGTTTGATATCCTCTTGGAGTGAGTTGCATTCAACCTTCATGTTGCAATTCGGTGAAAGAGTAAGTGTACATGATGCATTTACTAAGTTGTTACAAATTAGGATTGAGAATGAAGAACTAATTCCTAATTTTAACATTAGATTCGGAAAGGTTTTTAATGACATCCCAGAAAATTGTAGACCCAATGATCAAGTGTGTGTAGTTATCTACTTTGATGCATTTGATGAGGATATGAGCTATTTGTTGTGGGATAAAGAACCTAAGACTTTGCATCAAGAATTCATGGCAGCTATAGAGATTGAAAATAACATGAAGTACAGACTGACAAAGAACCATTTCTCTAGAGGTGTTTGTCGGCAAGATGCATTTGAAAGTGAAAGTGAATTTCATGTTGAAGTTTCAAATTCAAATCAGCATGTAGTATGCCCTGCTGTTGCAAATTACGTTGTTGAAATTTCAGACTTAAGAACATGTGCTCTTGGATTTTCTTTGTCACAAAGAGTTGATTATATTCTTGTTGAAAAGAACACATTTGTTTGGAATGTTACAGTAGTAGATGATAAAGTTGATTCACTTGATGTTTCCCAAATGCAAGAAGTGATTTTAGTTGTTGCTTCTCCTATTAATGAATTATATTATGTTGAGAATGTTACTAATGATGATGTTGAAGAACATGCATCTCAGTCTTATAGGAATGAAGAAGCTAAAATCTGTGTTTCAAGTGATGAGAACAAGAGTGTTGATCTGTCATGGCATGAAGGGACATCAAATGAAAATGAAAGTGATCAGTATGTACCATAGTCTAGTGATGATGATGAGGCTGAAACTTGTTATCCAAGTGAGGATGAGGAAAATGAAAGTGTTTTTCCATCTTCCTATGAGTCCGATGCAACATGGGAAGAAGAGAGCAATGATGGGAGTGAGTTTTCTCATGAAAATAAAGGTACAGTTCTTTCTTCCGAATCTAAAAATGATGTTTTATCCCTGTATGGTATAAATTAGCTTGTAGTTGATAGTTTTGAAGGAAGTTCATCATTGCAATATGAGGATAAAGAAGTAGTTGAAGAATACATTACACGTAATGATGAGTTACCTAGTTGTGCAAAGGAATTCCATGAAGTTGTAAGTGATTTTTCTTCCTCATATGCTGAAAGTACACATGATGTTGATGTTGAAAATAGTTTCAAGGTGTTTGTTAACTCACTGTATGATGGGGATTTTTATATGGATCAGCCCATCATTTGTCAAAATGTGTACAAAGGAGCTTTGCATGGAATTATCAATCCACTTTTTGAAGAGCATGATGAAGTTTCAAATTTGGTTGGTTATGATTTTGATGATGATACAATGTTATACTGTAGTAATTAATCAGATTGCTTCTCTTCTAGTTGTGACAGTGATTACGATGAAAATGTTATGTTTGGTGATGAAAGATATGATCAAGTAATTGTTTAAAATCAGCCGGCATGTGATAACAAGTTTTATGATGATTACTTTCATGTTGTTGCTAATTCAGTGTGTGATTGTGAAGATATACTGGAGAGTTGTGGAATAATTTTTGAGGCTGATGTTGATGACATGTGTGAATAAAATTTTGATTATTCATTTGATTTCTGGTTGGATACAGAAGGTGAGTTACAAACTCATGACACATATGACTCATTTGGTGAAGTAGAGTTTGAGCACTTTATGTTTCCGATTGATAGCATGCATAAATCAGTTTATGAGGATGAATTTCAGTTTGATATTAATATTCATGAGCATGTTGATGTATATTTTCATAGTGAACAAGATGAAGAAAGTGTGTCTGGTTTTTATATGCACTATGAAAATAAAGAGAGTTATTTTGTTTTGCCAAGCGAAGAGATTGAAGATGTACATGAAATTGGTGAAACTGATATGAATGATACTTTTAGCTTACCTCAAGAAAATGTAAATCAAAATCAGGCTTATGAAAGAGGCAAGTGTTGATTTCAGTTGTGAAAAGGTTTGATGCTTTTTGTAAATGTTGTACAATTGCTTTCTTTCCCTTCAATCGTGCGGTGTGTTTGCTTTCAATAAGTGGTTCCCTATTTTTGGAGAAATAAGAGAAGAGAGAAAATGAAGAGAAAGTTTGATTTGAAGTTTTCAATGGTATGCTGTACCAAGAGATTCTAAAGTCCTCTACATGCCCGCATGGGGCATGCATCCATAGTCAGAGCCAGTATTGGGACTGAAAAACACAGTAAGGGTTTTTGAAGTACCATGTTAAGATTTTAATGCATTTTGACCCCCTATAAGTACTTTTTGAGCCTATTTGCCTAGATGAGATTCTGAAGTTTTTCATGCATGACAGGTGTTTATTTCTCTTTTTAAGACATTTGAAGACATCCCAGGTCATTAATTTCAAGTTTTGAGTTGTTTTGTGATGTCTTGTTTTGAGCACTTGTCCAAATATGTATTTTTGCCGAAGTGTCAATTTGCTGTAACGGGCCTAGTTTGCCTTTGAATATCTTGTGTCCTGTTAAGTTTCATGGCCCACCACTTTGGGGAATATTGAGTATGTGTATTAGAGAACTTATGTTTCAAATCCCAAGTCATTTTGACATGTTTTGACTAGGTTTCAAACCCCTCAAAGTTGGTAGTTTACTGTTGTCATGCATTATGTAATTGATCAGAATTCTGAGCAGCCCTATTTGACTGAGTGTAACTTTTGACCTTGTGACCTAATTGAAAAAATTTCTTTTGTACTCCATTACAGAGGTCAAATACTTCTTGACCCATTTGGTCAGTTTGCTAAGCCCATTCCATTTGCAGTTTTTATCAGTGTAAAACCGTCAAATGCAGATTTATGAATGACCTACTTTGAGGTCTTACAATTTTGTATCTGGTTGAATGGAATGGAAAATTGAATTATCCCCTATATTTTAGGAATGTAAATGTGCAAACATAAATATTTTTATGCCATGATGAATCCGTTCGCCCAGTTTGCCAATCTGATTTCGTTTGCAGTTTCTAACAATTTGATGCAGATCAGTTGCACAGTTTGGTCTGAGGCCCTATTTGTGAGGTTATATTTTGAATACCGTGATTGGTCACATCAAGAAAATGGTTTCCCTAAATTATAGACCAAATTTTCTCCAAGTTTGCAAGTTTTCAGTTCCTGAAGGTTTTGTTTGCACACTTTTCAAGATGCTTTTCATTTGTAGAAATCATTATTCCTCATGTTTTCTATTTTTTGCATTTCCAAGTGGCTATCTTTAAGGATCTCCCACATGTGACTGGTTGATCCTCATGATTTTTCCTTTTGGATTCATGCTCCCCATATAGCATACTTCCAATGTCCAGAAGCTCAGATCCCCGGGAGGTCTTTTGACATGTTTTCAAAGTCAAAACCAAATGTGTTTACCGTTATTTGACAGGGTGATTTGTAGAATTGTTCTGAATAGGCAACTTGGGCGATTAAAATCTTTTGACCTTTTTGGTTTCGCCAGGAATCATTTTGCAGTGTGGAATAATGTAGACCATGGAACACGTGTGCCCAATGCCACGGTCTAGTTACTTGATTTTGTCAGTTTTTAAAGCTCGATCCATAGGCTACTTGCAATTAATGAAGCTAGTTTACAGAATTATTAAAAATGGTTTTAAAGTGATTGCAAGCTTAGTGGTTTTATTTTCTAAGTTGCACAGCTAGCCAAATTTTTTTTGTCAAGAGGGAAAATGAAAATTAACAAAAAACAAAACCATTGCTATGGGAGTGTTGCGAAGCATTATGAATGAATGAGAAACCAAACAAAGTGATTAAAGTGCTTGTGCAGAGGACAAAGAATATGATTGTTTTAGAAGTTTAAAGCAAGGTAAAGTGTTGGAAATTAATGGGCTTTCACAGTATGAGGGCCAGTGTATTACACTCAAGAACCCACGCCCGACATTGAAAGACAATTTTGTTTAAATGAGAAATGTATTGCTCAAGATGAAAGGAATTGTAAAATAATTGTATTTACATTGTAGTTGCTAGTGCATGAGTTTGTGGAAGAAAACATTAAAAAAAATTTCAGACAAGTTGCCCAAATGTTTTTCAAATAAGTGCACAGCCAGTCACGTTTTTAGTCGTATCTCAAAAAATACAAACTGGGTCAGGCTGAATTTTTAATATGTTTGAAATGACTATGCATGCACTCTACAGAAACCCAGTTTGAAAATCAAAAGTTACGGTCCTCTGAATATTGGCAAAAATAAACAATCAATAGTGTTTTTAGTCATTTATCCCACATGCATGGGATTTTGGGTATTTTTAGTATTTATATACTAAAGCACTTACATTATAATGTGAAGAAAGAACCAAGAGGCCATTTAGTGGGCCTCTTGGCTGGATAGTTAAGTGTGTGGTGGGCCCCATTATTTTGAAGCAAAAATAAGAGATTACACATGGCGTCCAGTGGACCTACAGACCAATCAGAGGATGACACATGGCACCCAGTGGACCTGCAGACCAATCAGAAGATGACATGTGGCGCAATCCAGTACAGTGTTGAGGCAGTGAATTAGAGGATGACATATGGCACCAAGTGGACCTATGGACCAATCAGAGGGTGACACTTGGTGCATTCTGGTGAGATGTGCAAATTTTAAATAATTTTTTAATTTGAATTATTTTCAACAAAGGGACTAAAAGGTGTGCAAGTTCAGAAAAATCCAAGGGTTGACTTAATGGCTTAAAGGGAAGATGCTCACCATCTAACCACTAAGATATTAAGCCTGAGTGACAAGTGTCACAAGGTGGTGCATTCTAGAAAAAATGGATTAAAATGAAATTTTTAAATAAATTCTTTTCAACAAAGGAATTAAAGAACTTGCAAGTTCAAAAATATCCTAGGATTGACTTAATGGCTTAGAGGGAAGATGTGCACCATCTAACCTTTAAGCCATTAAGCCTAAGTGACAAGTGTCGCACTCTAGTTAAAAGGGATTAAATTGAAATATTTAATCAAATTCATCTCAAAAGGAAAAAGGGTTAAAAAGTGTGTAGGTTTAAAAAGATCCAAGGGTTGACTTAATAGCTTAAAGGAAAGATGCTCACCATCTAACCTTTAAGCCATTAAGCCTAGGTGACAAGCGTCACATTCTGATGAGATGTGGGAAAAAGGGAATTTTAAAATTAAATTTATCCCATTTCAATAGTCCAATTATTGAAAAATAATTTATTTCAAATTGAAATATTTCAAACTTTTAAAAGAAATCTACACGGGAAGGCAAACTTGGACTAAAGTTTCAGAGGGAAAATTTGATCCAAAGTATAGAGTATCATATATCACTGGAAAGGTCTCAGAATGGAGATTATGATTTTGTAGATTATTTGAGGGAAAATCATATCAGATTCTCGTAGTTTCAGTTGGAAGCAGTTGCAGATATTTTGAGCAGCAGACAGGTGTTGGTGAAGGAGATGGTTTTTCAATTTCTCCTATATTCAGATTTTCTTCTGATTGTAACACGGATGTTGAAATTTATCTTGCTGGGAAGCTTCCAGGCTTTGGAGTCTTATTTCTTTATGTTCTTTGTTTTGCAAATGTACAGTTTCAGATGAATTTTAATGAAGAATGATGGAATCCTTGTTTAAGTATCTGTCTGATGTCTTTATATGCTTGGTTTTAATTCTTGTGCATTAATCTGTAAGGCATGTTAATTCACTAGTTACAAGGTAACTATGGTCATATTTTTTGAGTTTCTTTCAAGGAGAGATTAAATCTTGAATGCAAGTTTTGAGATTTTAGGGTGAGCACATGAATTTGATGTCTAGATATTGAAATGAGAAGAATGAATTGTAAGGCATTTCATTCGGGTTTTTTTGAGTTTTGGAGTTAAGGTTTTCTGGGAATGCATATTTGTTTGACTCTGTTGCCCAATAGATAAGGCACTGGTCTTTTGCTGGTTATGCAGTTTTATTCATCAATCAATTATTCAAATCACTTTTAAATTTTTGTATGAGAGCTTGAATTTTTATGTCTTGCATTCTGTGAGTGCAAAGGTACATGTTAGTTTCTTTAAAGAAGAAATCCATGGGTTAGCCTGCCTGAGTCTAGAACTCAAAGAGAAGAAGGAATTCATCCTTGTCACATTGGCCATTTTCCTAGTTCTTAGCAAATCATGTAGGTGGGATCCTGCATGAGATTGGTTGAGTTGAACTCCCCTATCTTATAAGTTTGAGAACTATCCACTGATTTTCATGTCTGCATAAAAGGTTTTTGTGAGAAAGTATTTATGTATGCAGATTTAGTATGTTTTAGGTGCACCCGCTTGAGTGTGTGGAACTCAAAGCAGGAGGATCAAATCCTCATCAATTAGTGTTTTTACTTGCTAGAATTAGAAGTTGGGAGTCATAGAGTCAAGCATTGATGCTTATACAGATTTCGCAAGGAAAAGTGTTAACAGTTATGAGATTGGTAAGACCATGGAATTTGCATTCAGGGCTGGTCTATTAGCCATAATTGGGGTGATTTATTTTTATTTGATCAATTCACTATCATTAGGGTTTATGGTTACTCACATCCACCCCATGTTCTCCCTAAATTTGTCCCACTTAGAATTGCTACTTAGAATTTATTTGGAAAATTACTTGGGTAGATAAAGAGTTCTTAGAATGGCATAAGAAGGGTACTTTTACCCCTAGGTTATGGGTGGGATTTGAATTTTCTATAGGAAAATAAATTTTGAATAGATCAATGGATTCTTAAAGCAATATAGGATGTCAACCACAATGTCAAGGTGTTGTGACCCAGAACAATTCATTAAGGTAGCTTTGAAAAGTATGACTCCTTGGAAATAGGTGAGAGATCATGAGGCCTTAGATGATGAAGATGTTGTGAGAAATAAGATGAACAAAGTTGAGGTCCAAGAGAGAAGAAGAAAATGGAAAGATCTCATGAGGGTGGAAGTTGAATGGAAGGAATCAGATAGCTCTTTTTCTGGATTCTTTCTTAATACCCCATACTTGCAAAGAATTGAGAAAATGTTGGAATCATATGACAACTTGATGGCGTAAGTCCAAAAGTTTAGTGCTTAAGATGTATAGTCTTAGGGATCCCCATGCATAGTGGCATTGCATTATAAAGGGCGTTGAGAACATCATGAAGAAGAAGAAGAAGAAGAAGAAGAAGAAGAGGTTGGTGAAGAAGCCACTTCTACTAGGGAACCACCTAGAAAGAAACAAAAAATAGAAAATAAGATGGTTCAAGCAAGAAAAAGCATGGCCAAGGCTATGCTAACAAAACATAGAAGGTATTTCAGAAAATAATTGCAAAAAGTACCACGGGATGAAGGCCAGGGAGAAAATGAGATGATCCCGAATATTGAAATGGATGAAAGGATGATGATGGCTACTAAATTCATTAAGGATGATGAATTCATAAAATCAGAAGGATTCAAGAGTTTCCTGATCAAGATGAAACAAAAGGACTTAAGGAAAAACTTGATAACAGGGGAAGGAGAAGAAGACAAAAATGAAGAGATTGTAAAGACACTTTAGGAATATGACCCCAAGAGTGAACTAATAACTATGAAATAGGCTAGCCTCTTGGTGCAAAATAGTGGAATATTATTGATGCCTGACTGGGATTTACAATCTGCTTTTATCATTGATTAGATTAGAAGACAAGAGAACCCCATGTTCAAAATAGATTTTGAGATAGATGATGTATTGAGAGGATCAGGCTTTGGTCCTAGTTCTAAAACCTTGGCCATCTAGTCTCTTTCCCCTACCACACAGAAGCCTCTAGTTCTGAGCATAAGAGAAGAAAGGAAAGCAGAAAAAATGATTTGCAATCTGCAGATCACCATTTATATTGAGATTGCTCATTTGATGACCCAGGTTTCATTTATGAACTTGGCTAAAACTAAAGATTTGTCTAAAAGATATGAGAAAACTTTCAGTTAGATTATTTCCCTAGCCAAGAAACATGAAGAAGTTCTGGTTCATAACAATTCTTTTGAAGAACAAATAGAGAAATTGAAGAAAGAACTACAAGAAAAGCAGACAAGTGAAGTTCCTAAGGTGGCTAAAAAGGATAAGGTAGATGGTTCAACAGAGATAGGGGGTGATTTATCACCAAAAGAAGGCTATATAAAAGAGCCTTTAAGGGAACAAAATAATAATGTTGCTTCTATAATTATTTCCATACTATAATATTGGGTGGGTGTTTTAAAGTAGAAGACTTCACTGGTACATACATCATATGGATCATTACAGGATGCTTCCAAGACTGTTGCAGAGGCCATGATATTTCTTGAGCCTAAAATCAAAACCTGGTCAAGAAGGAACATATTGATGGATAAATTGAAGACTGCAATTCTATATAGCGATGATTTCCCTGAGAAATTCACAGAGACCTTTGAGATGGTAAATGATGTGAATACTTCTTATGCCTTCTTCAATGACAAAGATGAATTGATAAACAATAAATTATAGTTGTTTGGTGATTAGTGCCCTCCACTCATTCCCAAAATTTATGATGATGCTAATATTCTAAAGCCACATGCAGAATGGGAGAAGGAATTTGATGAAATATGGAAGGCTGGGGATGTTAATAAACACTTAGAGAAGGATGTAGATGCAATTTATTGTAATGAATTGATCAATAACTTGTTCAATGTTGAGGTGGATATGACAAAGTTTGTTGTTGAGGCGAAGAAAATTGTAGATGCTAGGTGGACAGAAGCCTTGGCCAAGCTGGAGCAGGAGAAAAATTTTAGTTGGCCCACCACCAAGGAAGTGAAAAGGTGGGAATCAAAGCTTAAAGGATGAGAAGATATTTTTAAAGTAGCAACAACTTCTGTTTGACTTTGCAGATCTTTTGCCACCTATGTTCTGTTTCCAAATTAACTAAGGTAGACAACTAGGTTTATAACATCACCTAGTGTCCCCTTGTCTTACAATTTAGGACTTATTGATGACATTGGATCCAAGAACCAATCAATACCCTAACCCTTTGTTCTTGGGTCCTCTGATGTTCTTATGGTGGATGAGTTTGTGGGTGCTCCTACACCACATCTTTAGCCCTATAGTGAGGGGGAATTTGGGCTCCTTGTTGAGCCAATTTTAAAAAGTATTGTTCCTTGTCCCAATTCATGATAGTCCTCATTACCTTGAAGAAATATCTATCCTATAGACATTTGATAACCTCAGCCTCATCGGCTTTAGAATCAATCAAATAATGTTGACTATTAGTGCCTTGAGTACTAGTGTTGTGGTTACTATACCTAGACCAATCTCTCCCTCATCTTTCTCCTGACATGTTTCAGTCTAGTGATCTATTGCGGGGGGATGTTGACTTGTATTTGGTCCCTAGTTATTCCTTGAAAGGAGGATTTTTTCTCAAATTATATATACTATCTTTATTCTTTGTGGAAGGGTCTAAAAAAACTTTTAGTCTATATAGGCATGGATTGATTGATTCACCTAACAGGTGCTGAAATAATACTGACACATCAAATAAGTCTAAGACCAAGTGAGGATGACAAATAGATACTTCCAACTAAGAAGGAGAAGAAAAGACTCTGATCTTGAGTCAAGGTTAACAAACCTACACTCACAACTCAGGATAAGGACAATGCAGACAAAAGGCAATTGAATAGTGATGGACTGATCTATGGACTAGCATAATGACTTTGGGACTTGTGACAGAAAAAGTCAAACTAACAACGAATCTCAACCAAGAAAAAAACTAGAATAAGCTTATTGTTTTTGGACAGGGTTTTGAGACACAATACAGAGCCTAGATAGAGGTCTGGAATATGATAAAAACTAAGTCAAACAGTGAATTTGAAAAAACTACTCAAAACTAGTATGAGTAAGTGTAGGCTTATATGGGAATTCCCACTAGGTAGTATGACAAACTAGGTTACCCATGCAAAGTTGCATACGAAAGATCAGAAAATGTCATTTTTTGTAAGAAATGCACATGGTCATACGAGCACTCCCACCGTGTGGTACAAGTACTCTCACTGTGTCTTACGAGTAACTAGGAACAAGATATTGACTTGTACAAGTTAGGATACTAGGTTGTACAAGTTTTCTATTTTATGTGTCTGTCTTGCAGTTTTTAGTTTTCCATTTTGAGTGTTTCAGTTTCCAAGCATGCAAAACACAGTATGTAGTAAGATAACAAGCACAACAAGGAAATTCATACACCTATTTGGCTAGCAAGGACAATACTTGTTTGAATCCCCTTACAATAGAATACCCATTTATTTCAGAAAGATAGAAGCTTGGAAGCACTGGTTCTCCTCCATGACACACACTTCTTGGGCCTACTAAGATTTGAAATTTCTCAAGATCTAAGGATCTTGATAAATTTACTGTCTCAAAAAAGGGGTACATGAGGGGTATCTTAGGCATGTGTGTCTCAAAATGCATATATCAACAAGTAGAATTTTTTTTGGCTACTACTCTAATGGTGTTTAGTAAGGATCTCCGTTTGAATATATCCTTTATATCTGCGCAAGTGTGATTGAGGCTTCTAATCCCATAGAGCACCTTAGCACCAGTAGTCATGATGCGTGAGATTTGTAGGCCCTGCTATGTGTTAGATGAGAGTAGAGTATAAGCTCAAATGCCATCCATCTTTCGAGACTTTGGTCTCAAGGAAGAAATTTATTTTATATTAAGTCAAAGTAGCTTGGCATTAGCATGTACTCACTTGGGTCATTCTCACAGGGTGGTTACTTTTTCCCACCATGATAAGCCCTCTACAAGGTAACCATGCAACCAGAGAATGACAACACTATCTTTGGATTTATGATCATTCGTAGAAGGGTGAGAGCATAATATCCTAACATTCTTGTTATTTCTAAAATGTAAAAAATATGTTCATTTTAGAAAGTCTAGCATGCAAGGTTCCTAATTTATCAAAAACAAATTGAACATTTTGTTGAAATCCTATCTAGGCAACCTGCAAAAAACCATGTCAGTAGTTTGATGTATATCTCTTTATTAGTGACCTACAAACAAGTGTTTTGAATCAAGTTGTTCGGAAAATGACCTGCAAACCACTATAAAGCTATAAAAAATAGGAAAAAAGAAAACAACAATAGTCAAGAATGTCAGAAAACTTGAAATATTTTCTGTTTATGAAACCAGACTAACAAAATTGTATGAGCTACATAGTAGTCTAATATGAGAATCACTAGGATCCTATACAAGTCTTTATTATCACTCATACTGCATAGTGAGAATGCCCATACAAGACTATATGTCAAAGTGTACAAAACAAAAAATCCGAAACTAAAAAAAATCTAAGAAGTGGAAATAGAAATCAATTTTCTTCCCTACAGTGGGTGCCACAAATGTGTGTGTGAATTATGGTTAAGCTATTTAAGGACGCACACTTAAATAAGTCATTACGTGGTTAATCTATGAAATCATTAAACTAATAAAATAACAATAAATTAACCAAAGTTGACTTGTTGCCTTCTAGTAGGCAGGAGTATTGGTTTTCTCCCAGGTCATCACAAACCCAGTGACTATAGACCTATTCTAAAAAAAGGATTTAAAATATGCTTAAGCTATATGATATGTAAGAGAATTCATTCAATGACTATTTAAAGTTGATTTTAAGAAACCAAAATGAAAGTCTGTTCCTAAATTTGATTTGAAGATGCTTTGAACACAAAATGAAGTAATCTAAAATGCTCAAAATGCTAAATTTCTAATTACTTAATTCTTAAATGCTTAAAGTATAAAAACTTATAGAATAAAATTACGTAAAAATTCAGATCCTTTGTGACGAAATGAAGCTCACTTTTATAGAAAATCTTTGTCAAATTGACTACTGAGATTGAAAGTTGAAGAGCGGATGAGATTCAATTTGAAGAAGCACAATCCGCGTGCATGGAAGATGATTGGTTGAGAGAGTCAGTTAACTGAACTGATTAATCAGTCATTTAGGAAACTTCTAAACCTAGTTTTTAGTTAAGTGGAGCGTTTCAAAAATGAGAAATAGAAAATAATTAGTTAACTGAACAAAACATATTTGTTTCTATTTTGAAGTTCAGTCAACTGAAATGGTGACATAAAATTCACTTTTAAATATTTAAATAATTTTAAATGCATTTTAACTCAAATAATTTAATTCCTTTTTGAATTTAATTAACAATTTAGCAATTTATTTAATCAATATATTAAGATATTAATTAAATAAATAACCTAAGGTTTTTTTTCCAATTTTTTTTATTATAGTTGTTAATGTTTGTAGCTTCCATCGTATGGTCATTAAAATACATATAATATATGTTGATTAATAATAATATATTATATATGTTATATTATTATTAATCATAAGAAATTTAATATTCAATATTAAATTATTATATTGTTCTTAATTAATAATTGATAGATGAAACATTATAAGATTGATTAAATTATAATTAATGGGAAGAGGCATGTCCTTTCTTACATATAATAATGAATAGACATGTCCCATGAAGGGACATGTCTCTCCTAGCCTCATTCCCAATATAAATGAAAGAGAGATTGTTGCATTTGAAAAACACATACAACATAGAGTGCTATTACATTTTCAGCTATCCTAAAACTTAACATGGTATCGGAGCTAGACTGCAAATGTAAGAGAGTAGTTTTTTGATGGCGAATGTGTGATTGTCTCAGAAAATACAGTCTCAGTACATGGACCATATCTCACAAATCCACCTTTGGGGTTTTCTGAATTTTGGATATGTTGGTGAAAACCAAAATTTGAAGAATCACATCGAAGCGATTAGAGAGAAAGTGTGGGGTTCAAAAGTTATGATGGACTATGTACGGGTCTATGTGAAATTCATGAAAGAGGCTTTAACTAAAGAGATATATTAATTTTTTATGATGTTGGTCAAGCATTAACAAAGAAGAATGTATTCAAGCAAGTCTGTCTCTTTCTAGAAAGAAATAATTAATTATAGATTGTCACCTTTCTTGGAGAAATCAAGTCATTTCACAAGAAGACATGAGTATTGTTCGAGGATATAAGAGTGGGAATTGTACATTGTGGGGGGAGAATAATAACCAATTTTACATTTCCAATTGAACCTTTCTTAGTGGAGAGATAATTGAAAGGGGAGATGTCTCTCAAATAATCTGAGAAGGTGTTTTATGATTTGATGTATATGGACCTTCATTGAAGCAACTTGTGTCAAGGATGTTGATGTGCAGATAAGTATTTATTATCCTTGAATATTA
>MU227938.1:2066004-2080636 GCA_018584345.1 Thuja plicata | reverse complement strand
TACTTTTATCTTATATGATGATGCTTAGATATTGTGATGCATTTCTTTTATATACATGCATGAATGCAACATTATTTTTTGGAAAATGTTGTTGCTTTTTGGAAATGTATGAATGCAAAATGCAAATGTTATTTTTTAATTTTTTATGTTTATAAATGCATGGATGTAGGATGCACAAGGTTTTGATGTTTTTTCCCTTTATAAATGTATGTAATATGCACATGTTTTTTGATGTACCAGAGTACTAGACCAAGGCAGCTGTGAGGAGTGACTAAAGAAAGGTTAGCCAAAAGTGGAAATTAGATGAAGAAATGTTAGCAAGAGGGAAATATTTTGTCTTTCATAATTGCATTTATGTCATAAGAGCTTATTTTGATATTGCAAACCAGATGCAATGCATCGTGGCATAAAGAGCTAGAGTGAGAAATAGATTCTTTTGCATAAACAAGCACGATGCAGATAGAGAATGATCTCATCCATCCTCAAGCATATGGAAGACATCCCCCATAATTTCAAGAGAACATCCAATAGACATAAGACAAAGAAAAAATTGATCATGAACCATCCTTGCCACTCTCATAAATTCAATAATATCATCGAGGAGCATAGGAACATGACCAAAATAAAATCAATAAAACATAGAATACTCACTGAAACAATGTGAGCCAATAACCATTCTGATCTTTTTGTGACTTGCATTAAGTGTTATTGTTTGATAGTTTGGTTTTGATTGATTGATTGGATGATTGACTGATAGGTTGGATAGGTTGATTAGTTGATATTAGAGATCAAAAGATCAAACAATTCTAACCAAATTGAGTGTTGAGTCACAATGCTTCAGCTCGTGTTTGTGAAAACATGATTTTGTTAAGCACATGGTGATGATTCTACCACTGATGTCTGCATACATGATGATCATTCCACAAAACAAAGATGAGTATGTACAAATTTATTATAGATTTTGAAGAGACTTTTTCAATTTTTAAGATTTTTTAGATATTTGAATTTTTTTGTGATGATCTATTTTTAGGACTTTTTAGAAGTTTTAGAAATTTTCAGGTCTTTTTACGCTTTTTAGGGATTTTTTCATGACTTTTTACAATTTTTAGAGACTTTTTTCAGCACCATATGTGAGTTTTATGGTCTTTTTTTCAGGATCATATTCAATTTTTATTAATTTTTTTAGGACATTATTTAGTTTTTTAGAATTTTTTTAGGACATTATGCAATTTATTTTGGATTTTTAGCTTCTTATTTGGATTTTTAGGGGTTTTTTTGGACATTAAGATATTTATAAGTTGTTATCTCCAATTTGGTAGGCTAGTAACCCCATGGATCAATCACGTTTAAGGTATTTCCCCCAGTTCAAATTCAAATTCAAATTCAAGCATTGCAAGGAATTTTCCCCCAAACAGAACACATACTATATACATAGGCCAAAGTTATGTATGGACTGGATGTGCCAAGGAAAGGATAAATAACATCAACTAGTTAGAGGTCATAAGGGGGCACTAGGGTCGACTCAAAGTGAAAGATATGATCAGGAAAGGACAAAAAAAATTAGGTGGGGGCCTAACATTTTTTGAACCAAAATAATGAAGTTAGAAAAAATGGTTGGAGTGGGAGCGGGAGCAAGTTTGAATGGGGGAGTGGGTAGGAACAATGGAAGCAATGTAGTTGTACCTACTAGTGCTATAAGGTAGGAAGCTAGTGTTTTGTAGGGGTCAGTGGGTCAGGAAGAGGATAATGGGTCAACAAAGCCTTTGGAGGATAGCAATATTTCAAGGAATGGGGACCCATGAGGAAATAGTGCTTCCCCAGACCCAGGGGGAGCTCAGAATCTTCTTGGTGAAGATAAAAATAATGAGTCCAAACCATCTGACTGTCCCTGAGTCGCACTATTTATGAAAAAAACTTTGGGAAAGTCCTCTTTTCTTGAAGTGAAAAACATCTATGATCCAACCAATGTATCATTCGCAATATTCATCCCTGAATAGGTGATTGATCTCTCAATAACATTGATGGACCTTATGCTGGTTCAAAAATTTTATGAGGGGAGACCAAACATAGACTATGTTCGTGGGTTCACCCAAAGAAGATGATTTTTATGAGGAAAATTTGACATCGCTACAATGCCAAAGGGCTTCTTTTCTTTTTCTTTCACCAACCAAGAGGATATGACTAAAGCCTTGTGTGGTGGCCCCTGGGTCATGGGCAAGTCCTCCTTGGCTCTGAGAAAATGGGAACCCAACATGGATCTAAATGAGTCTTTTTTGGACTCGACACCAGTCTGGGTCAGATTTCCAGGGTTACCCTTGGAATACTAGAATGAATGTGTTTTCAAAGGAATAGCCAAATTCAAAATCCATATTAGTGAATGCTAGGATCCATGTCAATATTTGTAAGTCGAATGACCTTCTTATGTCTATTGACTTAGTCTCTAAAATGGGAAATAGAAGAAAATGATGGAATATGAATCCTTCCCATTTGTTTGTTTTAACTGTAAAAAAATGGGCCACTAGGTTAAGAACTGCCTAAGCAAGGATAACAAAAACAAAGAGGGAAAGATAGAGAATAAGAAGAATGAAACTAAAACAAATGCCTTAGTTTGGAGACCCAAGAATCTAGCTACCAAGAGCTCATATGAATATTTGGTCAAATTAGTCAATGAGGGGAATCTGAGTAAGGATGATCAAATCCTTTCCGTAGAGGGCAAGAAAGATGATGAGACTAACCTATGCAACAACAATTAGTGAATTGACTAGAGCAGAGACTCTAAGATTAGAGATAATGATGAATCTGAAATTCTAAAGCCTATTTGAAGTCGTGAGGATATTTTTGACATGCTCATTGGGGGAAATCAATTTTTACCTTTGATGATTACTAAAAAAGAATTTAAGGAGGAAACCAAGCAAGAAGAGCAACAAACTAATGCTTAGAATGAATAAGGGAGTGAGGATAAGGATTCTAAGAAAGACAACCAGAAGAGACAAAACCTTGAGAAGTCCACCCCATCTGAAAAAAAGTCACAGGATGAGATGCATGATGCCCAAGAAAGTAACATCATTGGCTTTACCGAACCCTTGAATAGCTCATTTCTCATCAAAGGGATTAAGTCAGATAAATCCTCATTTTTGAGGAAATTCTATCCTCAAACTGTACCAAGCATGCAAAAAAGGAAGGACCAAGGATTGGTCCAGAGTGATAAAAAATCCCTTAAAGGAGAATCTAAAGGAGCCTCTCTTCTCTTCCATGCTGGCATCAATACCAGAAGTAGGAAAGCTGATGTGGGGAAAGCTAAGACTGGTTTAGGAAGAAAAAAGAAAAAGAAGGATGTGAGCTAGACAACTAGATGGAAGTGGAAAATGGAAAACAAATAACCAGCCAAGAAGATTTTTCCCCTAAAAAATTATGAAGATGGAGGTGGAAGATGAAAAATAAATAACCATCAAAACATTTTACAAAATCTTGGGTCTTTTTTATAAACCAACTATTTTTCCTTTCTAATCTTGTGTTCCTGCAAGTTGAATTCATTCCTAATAATATCCTCAGGAAAATGGAACTGGTGATCCATTTCTAAACACCTTGTCCTCTTTTTAAATATATCACTGATAAATGCCTTAGGGGCAGAACATCTTGCCATTGAGGTTGCTTGATGATAAGGCTCAAAAAAATTGTCCATATGCACCCAACCACCCTTGGTGATAACAAACTAGTGAACACTTGTAATAGTGGGAAAAATAGTACCTTTTCTCTTTCTTGTCAAGGAAACCTCCTGCAAACCACCAATCTTCCTAATTATTTCAGTAATATCCATTTTTAGAGAGACTTGACAGAGGAGTATATATGGAGTGCCTCTGAAACCATACATGTTGAATAAAGTTGAGACAATACATAAAATAATATCACCCCAATTGTGCACTATTTTAATACTTTGAATGAGGCTCTAAACCTTGAAGTAAATCATGTGTCAAATGTAATGTAATTGGCCTCATCCCTGTCCCATGATAAATTGGTGCTCCACAGTTGGACCACCACTTCTTCCCCATCTTTAATCACCAACAAATCCATTTCCTTTTCAAAATAATTTGAACCTTTAAAAAGTAACATGTGCTTTGGCATAGAGTACCACCCAAATGGTTTATCTACCTTTGCTTTCTGAATACAATTTGAATCATTGTGGATCAGATTGGCTACATAAGGTGTAAAGTCAAAATGATATCCAAATGAGGATGGAGATTCTGAATCATCATGAACATGTAATGGATGGGAATTTTTGTGACTACATCATCTCCAAAAACCCAACTCAAAGCACTATACACACACTTGCCCTTCATATTGAAGTAATCTAACTTTATTGGTTCTGGTGTATTGGGTCCTACTACAACCAAATCTCCAACCTATGCCAAATAATTCTTGTAGAGGCCCATTTATAAGATAATCCCTTTGAGCCTTGTAAATCTCCTTGAATGTATCAAAATTAATTTCATCAAGTTGAATGGAGGGTTGATTTAGTTGAAAAACTTCTCAAAGTTCTTCAGCTATGATACTTATCAGAGGATTTCCATTTACATATCTCACCACCCTAGCTTTATGATCATAATTTTGTCCCATCTAAAGTAAAATATTAGTTTCCATGAATATACTTGGGACTACCAGTTTCCATACATCAAACCGACAAATGTTGCTACTAGGAGCATAGGCATTTCTTTAACTGAATGCTACTTTAAACAATGCCAAACTAGATATGCCAATGTTAGCATCTCTTGCCCACTTTATTATATCCTACAAACCCTCACACATATTTAAATGAGGGTTTCTCGGTACCAACTATTTGGTCTTTGTGGAGTCATTGGTGGATCTAGGTAACTATACCAGGAGTGTTAGTAATAACTGAGAGGGTGGGGGGGAGGGTGAATCAGTGGCCTTAAAAATATTCCAATAATCAACCCAAAAACTTAGTACCACAATATTAAGCCTCTAGTTATCTTCGGTCCTATAAGATGAATGCCTACAAATACTTATATCAAATTACTACTGCTCGGAATGCTTTGTAAAACCTTCTACTGTATGTTTACCGAATAATAGTCTGCTAATTTACCGAAATCTAGTAAATTAATTTTGAGTATATCGATCAATCCAATTAATTTATGTGTAATGCAAAACACTAAAGTAATGACTCATAAACACATTAACACATGTATTTTTAACATGTAAACCCTGTTAAGGGAAAAACCTCTTGGGATCGGTAACCCAAATTTTTCACTCTTCTGAAGTGAGCTATGTGAAGAGCCAACCCTGTTAAAGGTTACAAACACACTGTTAGGTGTGACCTTGTTAGAGGATTTAAAATTTTAGTCTGTCACTTGATATCAGGCATCTCTATTCTACCCTCCTTTATCAAACACTCACTTGGCCTATCAATAAGTATCTGGCATCTCGTGCTATCTTCATGATCAAAATTTTTGATACTCCTTGGGATGTATCTCTATATAGAAAGGATATTTAAATCCCACTCGGTTAAGATACTTTCTGAAACAATGGTTAAACTGAAACAGTATGATTTGTTCACATATACAACTTATACTTGCAGATTTTCAGATCTATTGTAATCTCATAAAACTATTCTGATCAATATATCTCAGTTTATACCTTTGCTCCACTTTGATTCCGCTCGGTGATGTTGTGTTCTATTTCTCAGTGTTTGTAGAAAAATTTAGCTCTTTCCTTAGCTTGATTGATCAAAACTATATGAAGTTGTTCTTCATCAGTTTATCTTCAGCATCCTCTTTTCATTCATTCACCCACCACAATTCATAATAAATTGAGTTGTCTCTTTATAGACATGATATCACCATTATTAGGTTCTTGATTTTCTTGATCTTGGCATGATCAACAATTCTTGCCAATTAGATTTAAAGAAAAACTCCTATTTTATCTCACTGAGATCTTCTTGCCAAATGGACAAAACAACTTTAAATCCATTACTTATCTCTAGCTTTATCTTGTCGATGAAAAAAAAGATAACTGCTAGTTAAGTCTATATTTAGCTCTGCAAGCTAGATATTTTTTTGTTTCTAAACTCAAGTTAATTTCAGTGTTTAACTCTTTGATAGCTTCGGTCAACACTCCAGTTCACCTCGGGTTTCTCCATTAGTTTCCACTATGTTTCTGGCTGTTGGTTATGATTGTGATTCTACTTGTTGGTAATGCTCATCGGTGTTCTTTCTTGGTGATCACTATGAATTGACTTTTGGTGTTCTCTATCTGTCGGTGTCCACTGACCGTCGATGTTTGAAGTCATATTGTGAATGCTTGTCTTTTATGCATTACTGAAAGCATAATATTTTTCTCTTTGATTCTCTGAAGTCTTTGAGACTTTGATTATAACTGATTAGATTATATCAATTTGACATCAATGACAGTACAATCCATTAACTGATTTAATGTCTTTAATTACCCTTCTGCATTTTAGTGATCAACTTAACATCTTCAAACATTCAATTAGTTACATGTCATCAATCACTCCCTTTGGCATTGATGGAAACATACTACATTATCATACTATACTATCACTAATACAATATGAAATATATAGTTTCATCAAGCTTTCCTTAAGTAACTATTACAAATGTTTGGCTCCCAGTAAGCTCAAAAAATAGCTTAGATTTGTTTCATGCAATGTGGTTGTCTTCAATCTTTAATCCCTTCTCTAGATAGATGTATCATCTTATATCTTTGTTCTGATATGTGCTCTACCTTGACTGTTCCTCTTCTTGATAATCTTTGTTTCCTTTGACAACATTTTTTCTCTTTGTCTGAATTCTCTCCCTTTGTTACTTCTCTCCCTTAGATGGATATTTCATATGTAATCGATTTCTCTCTCTTAGAATATTGATTAACTCTTCTTTCTGATTCTCAGGAACTTATACCTTCATGGATAGTCATACAATCTCTTCTAATTAATGAGATAGTCTCTCCCTTTATTAATCCAAATCTCTCCCTGATGATAATAAGATAATTCTCTCCCTTTGACAACAATGCCAAACAAAAATAATCATCTATATCCTTTTGCATAATATATTCCTTGAATTTCCCTATCCATCAGCAATACACTATTTTGATTCTTAGTGTAGATTTGTACCTTGCTATGTATAGATGTATCTTTTGCTATCCATCTTAGTGTTTGCATCAACATGACTGATCTTCATATTTGGTTTAGGCTGATGCAACCTCGTAGTCAGATTATTGACCAATAGACAAAGGTTGGACCCCTAGTCTCTGCCTTAGATACTCAAATGTATCCTTCATTAATGGCTTGGCAAATATATCAGCTAATTGTTTCTTTGATTGAACATATTCTAGTGTCACTTATATTGCTTGCACTTTTTCTCTTAGATAGTGATACTTTATAGCAATATGCTTAGTCTTACCATGCACGACTAGATTCTTGGAAATGTTTATTGCACTAGTGTTATCACAGTAGATAATTACTAGTTCAAGAATCTTCATATTCATACCTTTTAGCAATTGTTTTATCCATGTAATATTTGAGAAATTTGCAGCAGCATTTACATACTCTACTTGTGCAGTAGACTGAGAGATGCAACCTTGCTTCTTGCTTATCCATGTGACAAGTTTGTCACCCATGAAGAATGCTCGTCTAGTTGTGATTTTTTAGTCATCAATATTTCGGGCCCAATCAACATCTATATAGAGTTGTAGCTAAATTTTCCTTCTCTTTTGTATCATAAGCCATAGTCCACGATGTTCTTTAGATATCTCAGAATTATTTTGACAGCAGTCATATGTGAATCTTTGGGATTAGTAGAGAATCTTGCAACTATCCCCACTACATGTGCTATATCTGGTCTAGTATGAACTGTAACCACCCTAGTTTGGTCTACTCTGACTATAGACCCTATTTTCTCTAAGTGTGATCATACCCCCAATTATGTCAAGATAAATCTTTAATCGGTTGGCATAATCATTCAAATCAGATTTAATCTCCTAAGTGATTTAATCACTAAATTTTATTAATCACCTTAGCCAATCAAATCAAATCAAATCAAAACATGGCTAAGGTAATTAATTGAAAGGAATTAAATGAAATCCCTATTATACCTCATCATGCAAAAGCCTATCCCCTAGCCTAAATTAATCTAATTAATTGGCTATAGTCCTAATTAATTATCAAAAGCAATCAAAAGCTTAAATAATTAATTTCCCTATTTTTGAATTAATATATTAAATATAATTCATTTCATTAATATTCCCTCTAACCTAGCCTACCTCAACCACCTTAACCTTGGGTTCAAACTCATCCCAACCTATTCCCCCCTGCTAAGTCTAATCCCAATATTAATCCCATCTTAACCCCATTCCTAATGATGTCACACTCCTAATTTTGTGATTAGGAATTCAACTCACTTGAGAAAGTCAACTTTCTCAAGCTTCCCTCCCTCAAAGTGCACTTTCTCAAGCTTGGACTTACACTCTCACGATGCCTCTTAAATGCTCACATAAATGAATAATTTAAAGCATATTCCTTCCATCATGCCTCATTAATGCCTTCCTCCATTAATGCTCTTACACCACCATTAAGGTTTTTACACCTCCATTAATGGCCTTGTCCCCTCTCTCTCCCCACATTTCTTCTATAAGTAGGATGAATTTTGAGCACAAATGGCCCTTAATTTTTGGAGTTGAAAGCATTGTTAGGCTGTTGAGATTATAGTGAATTTATGTTGCATCTTAGCTTTGTTATTGTGCATTGTTATTATCTTCTTTTTTAGAGCTAATATGCATGTTTCTTGAATATATAGATCACTCTTTATTCAAATATTCCATTCTTAGGTTGTATATGTCATTGATTTTTGCATAATCTGAGGGCATGATTGTTGCATTCTTCAAACTCCTAGATAGGAAGCAATAGATCGATATTAGTGTTTAGCTTCAAACCCTTGCTTTTTATGTTGTTTCACTAATATAATAATCTATTGAAGTGTTGTGTCTTTCTTAGCAGGTTCATAAAATCACACACACATGAACAACATACATCAGTTTGCCAATCATAGATCTATATAAGGTTTGGTTTACCCCATTGGATTTATCTTCTTTTTCATCTTACATCTGGTAGCCACTGGTGTTCCAACTGGTTTGGAATCTTCCATCTTGAATATCTTCAACACTTCCTTGATGTATTTGGACTGAGTGATGTATATGCCTGCATCTTATTGAAGAATCTATAGACCAAGAAATAATTTTATCTCTCCAAACATAGACATTTCAAATTCATTTCTCATTTCATTTGCAAAGCATTTGCATAACAATTCATTTCCCCCAAAAATGATATCATCAAAAAAAATTTCAGCAATTAGAATATTACCATCGATATCTTATTTTAAGTACAGATTGCTATTTTCACTTGTTCTAACAAATTTTATGCTAATGAGATATGAGTGAAGTATTTCATACTAGGCTCTTGGTGTTTGTTTCAATCCATACAAGGCTTCATGTAGTCTACATACAATGTTTCTCTTGTCTAGATCAACAAACCCTTCTGGTTGTTCAGTGTATACCTCTTCTTCAAGTATTCCATTTAGGAATGCAGATTTGACATCCATTTAGTATAAATTAAATCCTTTAAATGTAGCATAAGAAAGTAAGATTCTAACTCCTTCTAGTCTAGCAACGGGTGCAAAGGTTTCTCCATAATCAATACCTTCTTCTTGTGCATATCTCTTGCATACTAATCTTGCTTTGTTTCTAGTGATTTCTCCATTCTCATTCAACTTGTTTTTGAATATCTATTTGGTACCGATGACATTTGTGTCATCTTGTCTTGGTACTAGTGTCCATGTACTATTCTTCTCAATCTATTCTATTTCTTCATTCATAGCACTGACCCATTCTTCATTCTCAAGTACATTGTTAACAGATTTAGGCTCAAAATCAAAAAGTAAACATCTGGTGTTAAGTGACTTACTTCTTGTTCTTGTTCCATCCTTCTTGTCTCCTATGATTTGATTATGTGGATGATGTCTTCTAACATACTTAGAAAGTTTTGGTTTAGCTTTGTCTTCATCATTCTGATTATCTTCTTCACCTTCATTCTCATCTCCATTGTCCAGAACATCATCTTGAGGACTATCCCGATTGTCGGTAATTGCATCGTGATGCTCAGGTGCAATGTTTTGATGCTTAGGAGCAACACATTGTTGCTCAGGTAGAGTGTCAGGTTTTGTATAAACAAACCTGTTGCAGTCCTCTGGTTCCTTTTTGCTTTCCTTATCATTCTTTTCTATAAATTCATCTATTTTCACATTTGCACTTTCAATGATTTTTTTAGATGACTTGTTAAGACATTTATAAGCCTTGCTTTTGGTTGAGTACCCTAGAAAGATATCTTCATCACTTTTGGAGTCAAGTTTTCCATTTCTATCTTCCTTCAGTATATAACATTGACTACCAAAGATTCTGAAGTAACTTACATTGGGTGTATGACCATACCAAAGCTCATATGGTGTCTTCTTTGTGTCCTTCAATTATACTCTGTTTAGTGTGTAGACAATAGTACTGACAACTTCCCTCCAGAAATTTTGAGTGATGCTTTTCTCAATCATCAATGTTCTTGCATAGTCAACAATTAATCTGTTTCTCCTTTCAACAATTCCATTTTGTTGTGGTGTTCTCGGTGTAGAAACTTGTCTTTTAATTCAATTCTCATTGCAATAGTTAGTGAATTATTCTGAAATAAATTCCCCTCCTCTATCTGACCTTAAGCATTTCAATTTCTTTTCACTTTGTTTTTCTACCATTGTTTTATACCATTTAAACATCTTAAATGCTTCTGATTTATCTTTTAAGAACATGACTATCATCATTCTAGAAAAATCATCAACAAAGAGAATAAAATACCTATCTCCATAGCTCTTTGTCCTCATTGGTCCACATATATTTGTATGGACTAATTCTAGAATTGCAGTAGATGTATGGGTTTTTCTCTTGAAACTAGACTTTTTCATCTTACCTTTTTGACAATTTTCGCACATGATATGCTCAGGCTTAGTCATGCTTAGTAAGCCTCTAACATTCCTTTTGTTTCTTATCTTTATCATGTTGTCAAAGTTCACATGACACAATCTTTTTTCCCACAACCATATGTCTTCGTTTCTGGCCATTAAACAAGTGGTGTTAGTATCATCAAGATAGAAAAGGATACCTTTTGTCTGTTCATCGGTACCAATCAATCTTCCTGATTCATTGTAGATCTTTGCCTTCTTATTTTCAAATGCTACTCTGTGACCTGAATTGTTCAACTTTGAAACACTTAATAAATTATAATTTAGTCCATTTACCCAGTAGGAATTTTCATATTTTATCAGGTTATTCAACATTACGGTTCCTTTACCTTCAATTGGACAAGGTATATCATTTCCCATTCTCACTAAACCACCGTTATAGTATTCAAAAGTCTCAAAATTTTGTTTATCACTAGTCATATGGTGAGTGCAGCCACTATCTATGATCCAGACATCATTTTTACTAACTTTAGATATGAGTGCAATTTCTACATACCTTTCTTTATCTTCATCTGAATCATCCTTCATAGCTAAAAATACCATTTTGATGTCTTCTTCTGATTCAGTGTCTATCATCAAGTCTATTCTCAGCTAGGTAGAAATATTTCTTCCCTTTGTCCTTGTAGTCTTGGGTATGTCTTTTGTCAGATTTTCAGTTGATTCGATAATCTCTATTATCACCTTTATCAAACTTCTTCTCATATGATCTGTCATTTCCTTTGTCATCTTTTCTTTGGTTTGGACGTCTTGTAGCAAAGTGTGCAACCTCTTTACAATTGGAACACACAAGTGGTAATTTACCTTTGTATCTACCTTTGCCTCTCTACAATATTTTGGCCATTAGTGCTTCAATCTCATCAAGTCCTTGATCCTTATTGTCACTGTCACTATCATTTCTAACAGCATGTCTATGACTTGAGTTACTTATATTTAGATAAGATTTGAATGCAGATTCTATAGATGGTAAGACACTATTGTCAAAGTTACTCATCTCAAATGAAATTAGTCTACCAATAAGACTATCTAGAATAACTGTATTGTTTGCAAATACTCTCATTTCTTGAATAGAAAAAACTCTAATATCATAAACAGGCAATAAGGTTCTTAAGATGTTTCTTGCCACTATCTCCTCTTCAAGTACACCTCCAACTCCTCGTATAGTATTTACTACTTTGATTTTGTAGCTATACTGAGTGATGTTTTCTCCTTCTTTCATCCTTAGGTCATCAAACCTCCTTCTTAGTCTTTCTGCCTTAGCTCTTAGTACATTGGCATCTCCTCCATGTACAAGCTTCAATTTATCCTACATTTGATTTACAGAGGTGCAAGTTTTGACATCTTCAAACTCAGCATCACAGAGTGATGATGCAAGTTCTATCATCGTGCAATTATGTGTTAGGGTTTGACAGAATCAGAACAATATAAGAATAAATAGTTATACGCAAAAATAATAGAACAAAGAAACTAAACACAGATAACACAGATTTAACGTGGTTTACCCAAAACCTGGGCTACGTCCACCTACACAACTGTCCAACCTTTTTTATTATCCAGGAAAAATGTACACAACCTTTTTTATTATCTAGAAAAAATGTACACAACCTTACCATGCATTATACATCTCAAATGCTTATAACATGCATTTTAGGGTAACCTCTAAAATCAACCATTTTAGGGTTTTACAATGTCGGTCTTCTTTTTCTCGAAAAAGAAAATCTCTTTCCCAAAAAAGCACCAAAAAATTTTGGCCCTTCGGGCCGGCCTCCGATTTGGTGCTACCGCCCCTCACCTTCAAAAACTACCAGACATGTGGCCACAATATCAACACCTACTACATGATCAGTTGCCATAATATCAACAATCTCCCACTTGGAGACTGACCAGGCTCCACACAAATTAATCTCCCACTTGGAGACTGGAACCAGACGACAATGTAGTATGTGAAACTCCCACTGGATAAAAGACCTTGCTATGTATTAACCCCATGATCATTAGTCAAGAAGCCCAATAGAAGCTAAGAAAGAAACCAGCTTCTCCTTGGGGACTTCCTTCATGAACATGTCTGCAAGATTGTCACTTGTGTGAATCTTTTCAAGTCGTAATTGGCCATCCTCCAAAATAGACCTTATGAAATGGTACCTAAGTTGTATGTGCTTTGTCCTTGAATGAAAAGAAGAATTATTTACAAGATGAATGGCACTTTGGCTATCACTATACAAAGGGCGATCTTCCTACTTCTGACCCAATTCCTCCAGAAAACATTGTAACCAAATCATCTCCTTGATAGCTTCTGTAGCAACTACATACTCAGCTTCAGTAGTTGAAAGTGCATTAACTTTATGCAATCTAGAAATCCAACTGACTGTAGTACCCCCTACAGTGAAAACATACCCTATAGTACTCCTCCTTGTATCAATATCTCCTGCCAAATCAGAGTCAACAAATCCACTCAGAACAAAACTAGATCCTGTGAAACATAATGCCTTTGTAGTAGTTCCTCTCAAATATCAAAGAATCCATTTGACAACATTCCAATGTTCCATACCTGGATTTCTCATATACCTACTAACAACTCCCACTTCATGAGCAATATCTGGCCATGTGCATACCATTGCATACATTAGACTACCAACAGCTGATGAATACGGGATGTTAGACATTTTATCTACCTCTTCCTGTGCCTTTGGGCACATTTCCTTAGTCAATTTGAAATAACTAGCCAAAGGTGTACTGACTGCTTTTGCATCCTGCATATTGAATCTTTTCAACACCTTCTTTATATACTCACTTTGGGACAAATTCAAAATTCTATTTTTCCTATCCCGTGTAATCCTCATACCAAGGATTTTCTTAGTAGCACCCAAATACTTCATAGCAAATGACCTTGCTAATTTCTGTTTAAGTTCATTTATGTGTTGCATATTGGACCCAGCAACAAACATGTCATCAACATAGAGTAACAGGATAATGTAACTCCCATTATCCAATCTCTTAAAATATACACAGTGATTAGAATGACATCTATGGTAACCTTGTTCAGCCATGAAACTATCAAATTTTAAATGCCATTGGTGGGGTGCCTTCTTTAGGCCATATAGACTCTTCCTTAACCTGCACACCGAATTCTCCGTACCCTTGACCTCATATCCCTCTGGTTGCTGCATGTAAATTTCCTCCTCCAAATCTCCATGGAGAAAAGTTGTTTTGACATCTAGTTGTTCAAGATGCAAGTCATCTGCAGCCACAAGACTTAGTATAGTTCTAATTGAAGTGATTTTTACAATAGGGGAGAATATTTCATCAAAATCTATACCCTTTTTCTATGCAAAACCTTTTACCACAAGTCTGGCCTTATACCTCTTCTTTCATTCATCTTCCTCCTTCAGCCTATAAACCCATTTGTTAGGCAAGGCTCTTTTTTCTTCAGGTAAAGGGACTAAGTCCCAAGTCTTATTTTTCAACAAGGAGTCCATCTCCTCTTTCATGCCTAGCTTCCACTGTTGTTTGGCATCTACCTGCATTGCTTCTTCATATTCTTCTGGTTCACC
>MU227938.1:2034441-2055963 GCA_018584345.1 Thuja plicata | reverse complement strand
TATAAATGGAAGAGATCGGTACATTGTGTAGATCTTGTAAGTGACTACGACTTCATCCCTCAACCACATTAGGTATGTCAAACATAAAAGTAAAACATACACGCTAACCATACACATGCAAGTATGGGGTCAATAAAAAACATAGAATATATAACATTATCCTGTGCAAATAATCATTATAATCTTACTAACATAGTGAAAAAAATCAAATGGTCAAAGTATCATGGTACTAAATCATCAAATACAGCTGAAGATGTAACATTCACATAAAAAGAGATCTAAATGAGTTTGAAATAATAAACTGAAATAGTAATATAAGGGTGGGTATTACATCTGATATTGATACATGGTTGTTTGATTATATCATAGGTTTTTTGGGATTGTTGGTACACATTTTAGGTGTGCACCTAATTAGGGACATAGGTGGACATGTTCTATAGTTTTAAATATGTAAATGTTAGATTGGTTTGAGCAAAAGGATTTGCGTGATGAAATTGAGGTTCTAATCCAACATTTTGTCCACCTGGGTTTTGATTAAAGGAGACCCCTTCAAAGTTGGTATTCATACTGCTAGGGTATTGATTAGAATGTCCTACTTAAAAAATTGACAGGTGTACCAATAGGGCTTTGGTTGGAAGATAATCCTTGAAAAGTGATAATTGCACCACTAGGGTTTTGGTTAGAAGGTCCTCCTTGGGTGTTTGTATTGGTTGTAGCACTTGCACTAGGGGATAGTGGAATTGACATGCTGTGTGTTGTGGTAGTCACATGTATATTTTTTTATATGGTACTTGTATTCATCTGTGACATACTAAAGGGAGCATTATAATTCTAGTTTTGACTTGTGGACATGAGGTTGATAGTGGATGATGGTGTTGAATTCAATAGTGAGTTTATGTACTGGATTCAACATGGTATTTCCAAATTTGTAACTTGTGTGGAAGCATGGGTTTTTCTACTAAATGGTAGACTAGTAGATATTTGTGAGGAGTGTGATTGTGTAACCCTAGTAGAGATCATTTGGTTACCCTCCATAATGGAGGAGGTGTCAAAACTATATGACAGTTTGGCCCCATTTTGAGCAAGAAGATGTTAGTATTAAGAGATCCAAGATTAATGAGAGAGGGGGGGGTGAATCTTTAATCTACCAAATAAAACTTTTCATCAACCATTCAACCACTTCCATAAATAAACATTCATTGCATGAAAAACTAAACAATAAGAATAACCATCCACAATCATGCAACACAATAATACCAAAAATTTTCTCATAGAAACCCAACTGAGAAAATATCATGTGTGGTGATGACACCCACTAAAATCTGCACTCTTCTTAACTACACCAGGTTAAGAACTTATCCCCGTTAAAAGCTTTAAAAATACCCGGTTAAGAGAAAGACCCTATTAGGAGTCACTTGGTCAAGGGATTTACCTCTAGCCCTATTAGGAGCTTTACCCTGTTAGGAGTAACCTGGTTAAAGGATTTCAAACCCTAATTAAAGAGTCACCCTATTAAAGGATATACAATTGAGACCTATTAGGATCTACCCGATTAAGGGATTTAGCTTGATAAAGTTGTTAGGAACCAACAAGTAAATAATCTAAAGAAGAAAGACTCTTTGCTATTATAGATCCAGTTCAAGCTCAATCTCGGCTACACATGAAGACAATCTTCTATCTTCTATCTTCTCTCGATTGCACCTCTATATGTATGATCTACACTTTTACATTTCATCATTTTACATATTTATACAATACAAGTATTGGGGAATTAACTGCCTTACAAAATGATTTGCAATCTTTCCTGATCAATGAGAAAACCCTAAAATGTGTTAAAAATCAATAACATATTTTAAAAAACTTAAGTCGGCCATCAGATTCATCACACATCAAGTTGACAAAGAAAAGTCAAATGATAAAACACTCTTTAATGTTCTTGCACAACCTCTAAGAAATCCAATCATAAATGAACACAAACATGCCAAATTATCAATCCTTATTTATCAACAACATCATCATGATCCTTCGAACACATTATTTCTTATTGTAATATGGTGCATCATCATCGGTCAAGGATCTGATTGACTATTCTAAAGAACACCTTACACTCTTTTCTAAACAACCTTCTATCACTTAGTCTTCTGGTCATCAAAACATGATGTGGTTGAAACTACAACCTCGTGACATAGTCAGGATACACATATCACAAGCACAAAATCTGAATCCAAACTTTGTTGACACAATCATTAAATCATTCCTTTTGTGATTTATCATGTTCTTCATCTTAACCTATCAACCTTCAATCAATCATAACTTGCACCATTTATAAGATCAACCTATGTGTTCATATATATAGTATCTAGAGACATCACTGACTCTTCTTGTACAATCACACACACCAACTCTTACTAGATCTCTCGATTAATACTCTTGAACATATATTAGCATAACATGCACACTGTCAACCAACAAACACTAAGTTTACATAAATGGAAACATCATAACTAAGAAACCTATCATCGGTTCAACATCATAACATACTCAAATTCATTCTGCATCAGTTATGCCAACAATCTACCCCTTTGGCATTGATGGAAACAATGACAATTCCAAGCAATCTTCTAGACCAACTAGATATTAAAAAATGCTCCCCCTTAGCTGATACAACTTTTGTGTTCCATGATTTCAGGTTCTTCTCAAAATTTTCTCTTGTTAATCTACCCCTTTACTTTTGGTCTTCTGCCTATTTGACAACAATACCAAAGATGCAATAGCCCCAATACATCATCTGATGAATTGTCTTCATCTATGTCTGACTGCTCCCCCTAAGGAGTAGTCCCTTGAACATCAATCTGTAGTGAAAATATGGAAATAAATCCATAGGATTGATTCACCAACAACATCTTAGTTCTATTAAGGTAGGGGCATAACCTATAGCTTACCTCTAAGGCTCTCAAAAGTATCCTTAGGTAATAGCTTGGTGAATATATCTACTATCTACTCCTTTGTTGGAACTTATTCTAACTTTACCTCTTTCTCCTGCACTTTCTCTCTCAGAAAATGATATTTAATTGCAATGTACTTAGTTATAGACTACATCACAGGATTCTTGGAAATATTAATTACACTTGTGTTATCACAAAATATAGTTACCGGTTTAGACACCTTTTCTTTGATGCCTTCAAGAATCTTCTTCATCCATGCAATCTATGTGAAATTTATAGTTGTTGCTACATACTCTGCCTATGTTGTGGATTGTGAGATATAATTATGCTTCTTTCTTGTCCAAGACATGATCCTATCACCTAGAAAGAATGCACTGCCACTTGTGCTCTTTCTATCATCAACATTCCATTCCCAATCAACATCAGTAAATACACTTAAGGAAAAATTACCATCATGAGAATTCCACAAACCATATTAACTGTCCCTTTCATATATCTAACTTTCATCTTGACTGCAACCATATGAGATTCCTTAGGATTTGATTGAAATCTGGTCACTAGGTCGACTACTTGAGCAATATCTAGTTTGCTATGAACAACATACTACAACTTATTGATCATAGATCTATACAAAGTAGGATCAACTACATCAAATTCATCATCCTTAGATAATTTACATCCAATTACCATGGGAGTTTCAACTTGTTTGGAGTCATCCATACCAAAGGTCTTGAGTACTTCCTTCACATATTTGGATTCACTGACATATATACCATTCCTTAGTTGTGAAACTTCCAATCCAATAAAGAATTTGATATCCCCAATCATTGACATCTCGAATTCCTTCTTCATTTCTTCAGCAAAAGCCAAACTCATCTCATGATTACCTCCAAAGATTATGTCATAAAAAAAAACTTCATCTAACAACAACTTATCTCCTTCAAATTTTAGGTACACATTACTATTATCACGTGTTCTATTAAAACCAATTTGAATAAGATAGTAATGTAACCTTTCATACCATGCCCTTGGAGCTTGTTTTAGTCCATATAGTGATTTTTTTAGCTTTCATACCATGTCCTTATCCTTTGTCAATGCAAAACTATCTGATTGTTCTATGTAGACCTCTTCTTCAAAATTCTATTCAAGAAGGCTGACTTGACATTGATTTGAAATACTTTGAACTTATTGTAAGCATCATAAGAAAGTAGAATTATTACCCCTTCAAGTATTTATACTAGAGAAAAATTCTCTTCATAGTCTAGTCCTTCTTCTTATGCATATCCCTTGCATACAATCATTACGTTGTTTCTAATCACATCTCCATCTTCATTCAATTTATTCCTAAAAACCCATTTGGTATCAATCATGTTTTTATCTTCAGGTCTAGGAACAAGTGTCCATGTATTATTCTTCTCTATCTGATCAAGTTATTCCTCCATGGCTCTTACCCAATGATCATCCTTTATTGTTTCTTTAATTGTTTTAGGTGCATACTTAGAAATTAAAAAAATATTTTCTCTAATCTTCCTTCTGGTTAGAATACATGTATTCTTGTCTCCTATGATCTGATCAAAAAAATATTCAACTTCACATATCTAGGCATCACTAGTTTAGGTACTGGAGCTTCTTCTTCTACCAGTTGAATCACTTCTCTCACATTGTTTTGATATGCTGGTCCATGCACTTCTGGTTCAATGTACACAATTTCCCAATCATCCTCAGCCTCTTGCTTGCTTGAATCACCAGATTTCTCAGGGTATTCGTCTACCTTTACATTTTCACTTTTAATCAACTTGTTAGTTATTTTATTGAAACATTTGTATTCTTTGGTTTTAGTAGAATAACCCAAAAGTATACCTTCATCACTTTTAGGATCAAACTTTTTAGTGTTGTCATCCCTCTTGATGTAAGATCTACTACAAAAACATTTGAAATACTTAACATTAGGTGAGTGACCATACCATAGCTCAATGCGCATCTTATCTGTTCCTTTCTTCACTTACCCATGGTTCAGCATGTAAATAATAGTACTGATAGCTTCTCTCTAATACATATTTGGTACATATCCTTGAATCAATATAGTCCTTGCAACATCCACTATGGTTTTGTTTCTTCTTTCTGCAACACCATTTTGTTGTGGAGTCCTTGGTGCAGACATTTTTCTCTTGATTCCATTATCTTCACAATATTTAACATATTCTGTAGAAGTATACTCACCTCCTCTATCATACCTTAAGAATTTAAAACTCTTACTAGATTTTTTCTCAACCAGTACCCTGAAAGGTTTAAATTTTTGGAATGCATCAGAGTTGTCCTTTAAGAAAGTCACCGACATCATTCTATAATAGTCATAAGTAAACAGTATGAAATATATTTCACCTACAAAAATCTTTTTTCTCATAGGCCCACCAAGATCAGAATGCACAAAATCAAGTATACTTTCAGATGAAAAATACTTTCTTTTAAAGTTGAACTAGTTAACTTACCTTGATGACATTATTTAAACATCATGTTGTCTATTTTGACTAATTAAGATAGACCCCTAACTACATTAGTCTTAATTACTTTGATCAAACTATCAAAGTTCACTTGACAAAATATTTAATGCCACAGTCAACTATCTTCAAAATTTTCAACCAAATAGTTGTTAACAATAGTATTCAGATGGAATAAATAACCTCTAGTCTACCTACCGGTAGCAATCTCATCATTCGAGCTTCCAATAATTATGCATATTCCTCCTTTGAATTCCAATCTATAACCTTTATCATTTAACTGACCCACACTCAATAGATTATGTGTTAAACCTGATGAACCATAACTGATTGAATGTTTGAAGATGTTAAGTCGATCATCGAAATGCAAAAGATAATGCAAGACATTAAATCAGTTAATGGATTGTATTTTCATTGATGTCAACTTGATATAATCTAATTGGTTATATAAAAAGTGTCAAAGAATTTAGAGAACCAGAAAGATAAAGGTTATGCTATCAGTAATGCATTTAAGATCATTATTCACTAAGTGACAACAAACACCGACGGGTAGTGCACCCCAAAAAAAAAGTCACAGTGATGCTTGAGAAAGAAACCCGACAAACATTACCAACGAGAAAAACTTCACAGTGATTCTCGACGGACAAACAATCCTGACGGACAGACAACCCCGACGGAGATGCTTGAGGAGAACTGAAGTGTTGACCCAAGCTAACAAGAGTTAAAATACCAAAAGGAACTGAAGTTCAGAAGCCAAAAATACTTAGCTAGTAAGAGCTAAAGAAGTATTTAAGTGGTTGTTAATATTGTTTTCATCAAAAAGTTTAAGCCAGAGATAAGTGAAAGATTTAAAGTTGTTTAATTCCAGTTGTCAAGGATAAATGTACAGGATAAAACTTAAGTAAATCTTTAAAGAAAGATTGGGTAGAATTGTGGATCACGCAAAGAATAAGAAACTCAAGAACTGAGAAATGATAATATCATGTCTATAAAGAGATAATCTAATTCATTATTAATTAGGGGAGTGAATAGAGAAAGAGGATGCTGAAGAGAAACTAGTGAAGAACAAATTCATACAGTCATAATCAATCAAGCTGAGGAAAGAGCTAAAGATTTCTACGGACGCCGATCAACAGAGAAGAACAACATCACTGAGAAGAAAGAAGTGGAGCAAAGGTATTCAAAAGACACATTGATCAAAAATAGGTATAATGAGCTTACAATAAATCTAAAAATATGCAAAGTATAATTGTATATGTGAACAGATCATTTACTATTTCAATTTAACCATTGGATCAACAAGTCTCTTAACCGAGTAGGACTTAAAAATCCTTTCTATATTGAGATAAATCCCAAGGAGTATAAAATTTTTTGATGATGAAGATAGCATGAGATGCCAGATACCATTTGACAAACTGCACTGGGTTTGGTCATAGAAGGTAGCATAGAGATGCTAGATATCAAGTGACAAACTATTCTATTTAAATCCTCTAACAAGGTCACACCTAACAGTGTGTTTTTAACCTTTAATAGGGTTGTCTCTTCACCGAAATCACTTCAGAAGAGTGAAAATTTTGGGTTAGCGACCCCAAGTGGTTTTTCCCTTAACCGGGTTTCCACCTTAAAAATCCATGTGTCAATGTGTTTATGATTCATTACTTTAGTGTTTTGCATTACACATAACTAAAACTGGATTAATTGGTATACACTAAGTCATTTACTATATTTTGGTAAATGAAAGAATTCTAATTGGTAAACAATAAAAATAAGGTTTAACAGTGAAGTACGAGCAGTAGTTATTTGTTAAGATTAATTTGAAGGCATTCATCTTGTAGGACTGAAGATAACTAGAGGCTTAATATTGTGGTACTAAGTTTTTGGGTTGATTTATTGGAAATTGTTTGAGACCACTGATTCACCCCCCTCTCAATTATTCTAATGATTGGTATCAAAGCTTGTGTTCTTAGAAAGGGAGTTTAACAACTCAAGAAAAATATCACAAGATGAATAAACGAGATGTGCCCAAGTTGAACAAAGACAAATTTGCATCATGGCAAAGTAGAATAAGACTCCACCTATCATGTATTGGAAATTATGTTGTTCAATACTTAGATACTAAATATGTGTTTCCTACAGGACCTCAGACACATGAGGAATTGAGAAAAAAGCATGAGAATAATTGCATGATGATAGAGCTTGATTCCTCTCTCTTCGATGTTGAGTTTGAAGATGTCAAAATATGCACCTCTGCAAAGTAAATGTGGGAAAAATTGAAGCTGGTACATGGAGGAGATGCTAATGTACTAAGAGCCAAGGGAGAAAGCCTAAGAGGGAGGTTTGATGATCTAAGGATGAAAGAAGGAGAAAATATCACTTAGTATAGCTGTAGAATCAAAGAGGTAGATATTTCTATCCAAGGAGTTGGATGGGTACTTGAAGAAGAGACAGTGGTAAGTAAAATCCTAAGAACCTTACTACCTATATATGATATTAGAGTATTTGGTATACAAGAAATGAGAGCAGTTGCAAAAAATAATGTTACTCTAGATAGTCTGATTGGTAGACTAATTTCATTTGAAATGGATAACTTTGATAATAGTGTCTTACCATCTATAGAGTCTGCATTCAAATCTTCTTTGAAAATAGTTAAGTCAAGTCATAAACACACTATGAGGAATGATAGTGAAATTGGTAGTGATGACCAAGGACTTGATGAGATTGAAGCACTAATGGAAAGAAGATTGTAGAGAGGCAAAGGTAGATACAAAGGTAAACTACCACTTGTATGTTTTAATTGTAAAGAGGTTGGACACTTTGCTGCAAGATATCCTAACAAAAGAAAATATGACAGAAGTAATGATAGAACATATGAAAAGAAATTTGATAGAGCCAATGATAGATATTACCAAAGAAACTGACAATATGACAGAAGAGATACCTGAGACTACAAGGAAAAATGAAAGAAAGCGTGTTACCTGGCTGAGAATAGAGCTGATGATACTGACACTAAATCTGATGAAGACATTGTGATGGTATTTGTAGCCATGAAGGATGATTCAGATGAAGAAGATAGGTATGTAGAGACTGCACTCATATCTAAGGTTAGTAATAATGATGTCTGGATTATAGATAGTGGCTACACTCACCACATGACTGGTGATAAACAAAATTTTGAAACTTTTGAATACTATAATGGTGGATCAGTAAGAATGGGTAATGACACTCCTTGTCCAGTTGAAGGTAAAGGAAGCACAATGTTGAATAACCTGATCAAATGTGAAAATTATTACTGGGTAAAAGGACTTTATTATAATCTATTGAGTGTTTCACAACTAAATAACACAGGTCACTGAGTATCATTTGAAAATAAAAAGGCAAAGATCTTCAATTAATCAGGAAGATTGATCGGAACTGGTGAACACACAAAAGGTAACCTTTTATATCTTGATGACATTAACACCACTTGTTTTATGGCTAGAAACGAAGACATATGGTTGTGGCATAAGATATTATGTCATGTGAATTTTGACAACATGATTAAGATAAGTAATAAAAGGAAAGTAAGAGGCTTACCAGTCATGTCAAAGCCCAAGCATATCATGTGTACGAATTGTCAAAAAGGTAAGATGACAAAGTCTAGTTTCAAGAGTAAAGCCCATACATCTAATGCAATTCTAGAATTATTCCATACTGATCTATGTGGACCCATGAGGACAAGGAGTTACTATGGAGATAGATATTTCATTCTCTTTGTAAATGGTTAATCTAGAATGATGACAGTTATGTTCTTAAAAGAAAAATCAGAAGCATTCAAGATGTTTAAATGGTATAAAGCTATGGTAGAAAAACAAAGTGGTAAGGAATTAAAATTCTTAAGGTCAGATAAAGGAGGGGAATTGCTTTCAGATGAATTCACTAACTATTACAATGAGCATGAAATTAAAAGATAGGTTTTTGCATGAAGAACACCATAGAAAAATGGGATTGCTGAAAGGAGAAACAGATCAATTTTTTATTGTGGAAGAACAATGATGATTGAGAAAAGCATCACTCAAACATTATAGAGGGAAGCTGTCAGTACTATTGTCTACACATTAAACAAAGTACAATTGAAGAAAGACACCAAGAAGACACCTATTAGCTTTGGTATGGTTACACACCCAATGTAAGTTACTTCAGAATCTTTGGTAGTCAATGTTATATTTTGAAAGATGATAGAAATAGAAAGCTTGACTCCAAAAGTGAAGAAGGAATCTTTCTAGGGTATTCCACTAAGAACAAGGCTTATAAATGTCTTAACAAGTTCTCTAACAAGATCATTGAAAGTGCAAATGTCAGAATAGATTAATATGCAGAGAAAAATGATGAGGAAAGCAGAAAAGAACTAGAAGACTACAAAAGGTTTGTTTACACTGAAGAACTTGACACTCTACCTAAGCAATAGTGTATCACTACCGAGCAACAGAACATTCCACCCAAGCATTAGGCTGCAATTATCAAAAATCAAGAAAATACTCAAGATGATATTCCAAGCGATGAAGATCAGAATGAAGGTCATGATGATGATCAGAATGATGGACAAAGAGATGAACCTAAACTTGCCAAGTATGTCAGAAGACATCACCCACAGAACCATATCATAGGAGACAAGAAGGCTGGAATGAGAATAAGAAGTAAGTCACTAAACACTATATGTTTACTTTGTGATTTTGAGCCTAAATCTATTAATACTGCACTTGAAAATGAAGAATGGGTCAGTGTTATGAATGAAGAGATAGAACATATTGAGAAGAACAAGACATGGACACTAGTACCAAGACTAGATGACAAGAATGTCATCGGTACCAAATGGATATTCAAAAACAAGCTGAATGAGAATGGAGAAGTCACAAGGAATAAAGCAAGATTAGTATGCAAGGGGTATGAACAAGAAGAAGGTATTGATTATGGAGAAACCTTTGCACCTGTTACTAGAATAGAATTATTTATAATTCTTCTCTCTTATGTTGCATTCAAAGGATTCAAGGTATACCAGATGGATGTCAAATCTGCATTCCTAAATGCAATACTGGAAGAAGAGGTATACATTGAACAACCAGAAGGGTTTGTTGATCAAGACAAGAGAAATATTCTATGTAGACTACACAAAGCCTTGTATGGATTGAAACAAGCACCTAGATCCTAGCATGAAAGAGTTCACTCCTATCTCATAAGCATTGGATTTGTAAGAACAAGTGAAAATAGAAATCTATACTTAAAAGAAGATACTAATGATAACATTTTGATTACTAAAATATTTGTTGATGATATCATATTTGGGGGTAATGATATGTTATGTAAATCATTTTCTAATGAAATGAGAAAAGAGTTTGAAATGTATATGTTTGGGGAGATCAAATTCTTTCTTTGTCTACATATTCTTCAACAAGTTGTGGGCATATATATATCACTCAATCCAAATACATCAAGAAGTGTTGAAGATATTAAAGATGGAAGATTCCAAGCTAGTTGGAACACCTATGGAAACTAGATGTAAGCTTACAAAAGAAGACAAATCAAATGAGGTAAATCAGACCTTGTAAAGATCAATGATTGGCACACTAATGTATGTTGTTCATACCAGACTAGATATAGCACATGCAGCTGGAATAGTTGCAAGATTCTTTGCTAATCCCAAAGAATCACATATGACAGTTGTCAAGAGAATTCTGAGATATCTAAAGAACATCAGAGACTATGCCTTATGGTATAAGAAAAATGGTAAATTTGAGCTTCAAGTCTATACAGATGTTGATTGGGCTAGAAACCTAGATGACAGGAAAAGCACAACTGGAGGAGCATTCTTCATGGGTGACATACTTGTCACATGGATCAGCAAGAAGCAAGGACGCATCTCATGGTCTACTATAGAAGTAGAATATGTGGTTGTTGATGCAAACTACTCTAATATTACATGGATCAAATAGTTATTGGAAGGTATGAATATGAAAATTCTTGAACCAGTAATTATCTACTGTGATAATACCAGTGCAATAAACATTTCTAAGAATCTGGTCATGCATGCTAAGACTAAGCATATTGCAATCAAGCATCATTACTTAAGAGAACAAGTGCAAGCAAAAGAAGTGATACTAGAATAAGTTCAATCAAAGGAACAATTAGCTGTCATATTCACAAAGCCATTGCCTAAAGATACATTTGAGTACCTGAGATAGAGACTAGGGGTCCGACCCTTGTCTATTGGTCAGTAAGATGACTAGGAGGCTGCATCAGCCCACACATAATCAAAATATCATCCATGTTGATGCAAGAAAAGAGATGGATAGAAAAGCTACATCAGTACACAACAAGGTATATATATGCACCAAACATGAGAGTTTCTCTAATGATGATGGATAGGGAAATGCAAGGAGTATATTATAAAAAGGTGAAAGGATACAACTTTGGCATGATCAAAGTTTACTTTGGCATTGTTATCACAGGGAGAGATTATCATTATCCATTCATTATCCATGGAGAGAATTTCCTAATAATTCAAAGGGAGAGATTGCATATGAAATATCCATCAATGGGAGAGAAGTAACATCAGGGAGAGAATACATACTAAAGGAGAGATTAATATCAAAAGAAAAAGAGATGATCAAGGAGAGGAACATTCAAGGGAGAGAACATATCAGGAACAAAGATAGAAGCTGATACATCTATCCAGTAAAGGGATTGAAGATTGAAGAAAGAAGTTTGCAAGAAAAAATTCTAAGCTATATGAGCTTACCGAGAGCCAAACATTTGTATAAGTTATAGAACAATAAATTTGGTAGTTTGATGAAATACAACTTGATATATTTCATATTGTATTAAAATTAATATAGTGTGATAATGTAGTGTGTATCCATCAATGCCAAAGGGAGAGATTGATGAACCATAACTGATTGAATGTTTGAAGATGTTAAGTTGATCACCAAAATACAGAAAGATAATGCAAGACATTAAATCATTTAATGGATTATATTTTCATTGATGTCAACTTGATATAATCTAATTGGTTATATACAAAGTGCCAAAGACTTCAGAGAACCAGAAAGATAAAGGTTATACTATCAGTAATGCATAAAAGATTAGTATTCACTAAGTGATAAAAAACACCGGCGGGTAGTGCACCTCGATGGACAGAGAAACCTAAAAGGAAAGTCACAGTGATACCCGAGCAAGAAACTTGACAAAATTTACCGACAAGAAGAAAAAAAATCATTACCAATAAGTAGAACTTCACAGTGATGCCTAGCGGATAGACAACCCCGATGGAGATGCCCGAGGAGAACTGAAGTATTGACCAAAGCTAACAAGACTTAAAACACCAAAAGGAACTGAAGTTCAGAAATGACAAAATACTTAGCTGGCAAGAGCTAAAGAAGGATTTAACTCATTGTTAATATTATTTTCATTGACAAGTTAAAGCCAGAGATAAGTGAAAGATTTAAATTTGTTTTATTCCAGTTGTCAAGGAGAAATCTACGGGATAAAACTTAAGTAAAGCTTTAAAGAAAGATTGGATAGAATTATAGATCATGCCAAGAAAAAGAAAGTCAAGAACTAAGAAATGGTGATATCATGTCTATAAAGAGATAATCTAATTCATTATGAATTAAGGGAGTGAATAGAGAAAGAGGATTCTGAAGAGAAATTGGTGAAGAACAACTTCATATAGTTTTAATAAATCAAGTTGAGGAAAGAGCTAAAGATTTTTGTGAACACTGAGAAAAAAAGAAGCATAGCATCACTGAGTAGAAATAAGTGGAGAAAAGGTATTGAAAAGACACATTGATCATAAAGGTATACTAATCTTACAATAGATCTAAAAATCTGCAAAGTATAGTTGTATATGTGAACATACCATTTACTATTTCAATTTAACCATTGGATCAGAAAGTCTCTTAGCTGAGTAGGACTTAGAAATCCTTTATTTATTGAGATACATCCCAAGGAGTATCAAAAAGTTTGATCATGAAGATAGCATGATATGCTAGATACCATTTGACAAACTACACTGGGTTTGGTGATAGAAGGTAGCATAGAGATGCTAGATACCAAATGACAAACTATTATATTTAAATCCTCTAATAAGGTCACACCTAATAGTGTGTTTGTAACCTTTAAAAAGGTTGGATCTTCACTAAGATAACTTTAGAAGAGTGAAAATTTTGGGTTAGCGGTCCCAAGTGGTTTTTCCCTTAACAGGGTTTCCATGTTAAAAATCCATGTGTCAATGTGTTTATGAGTCATTACTTTAGTGCTTTGCATTACACATAACTAAAACTGGATTGATCAGTATACACCAAGTCATTTACTATATTTTGGTAAATGAAAGCCTGCTAATTAGTAAACAGTAAGAATAAGGTTTAACAATGAACTCTGAGTAGTAGTTATTTGTTAAGATTATTTGAAGGCATTCATCTTGTAGGACTGAAGATAACTAGAGGCTTAATATTGTGGTACTAAGTTTTTGGGTTGATTTATTGGAAATTTTTTGAGGCCACTAATTCACCCCCCCCCCCCCNTCCCCCCCCCCCCCCCTCTTAGTTATTCTAACAAGACCATTTGCATAATAGACATCATAAATATTGCTCTTTCCATTCAAAATAATAGTGCCTTTACCTTTAACTAAACAAGGTGTACTATTACCAAACCTTACCACACCACCATCAAACTCATCAAGTTTAATTAACTTACTCTTATTATCGATCATATGATGTGAACACCCATTATTTATAATCCATTCATCATTTTTACTTATGTGAGAAACCAATGCCTTTTGTCCTTCTAATGGATCTTCTTATACTGCAACAAAGATAAACTCTTCTTCATTATCTCCTGATTCTTCCTCAGTAACTCCTTCATCCACTACAACAAAGCATTGTTTCTTCTCTTTTCCTTTAAACCTTCTAAACGTATCCTTTTGATCACTATTAGGACATCTAGCAACAATATGTCCAATCTTATTACATGAGAAACATTTCAGTGGAAGTTTACCTTTGTACTTGCTAGTCCCTCTAGGGAGTCTCTTTTCTAGTAGAGTTTCAAGCTCTTCTTGTTTCCTTTCTTCTTCCAAGGAATCTTCAAGTTCCCTAACAAAACTTGAAAAATTATCAGAATCATGACTTGTTTCCTTACCTTTCCTTACCAGTACATTAGAAATATATGTTTGGAAAGCAACTTCAACTCTTGGAATACTGTTGTAAAATTTATTCAAATCAAATGTAGTAAGCTTACCAATCAGTCCATCTATAGTAACATTATCAAATGTTCTCAACTCATTTATAGAAAACACTCTAATTGCATAATCATGCAATAAAGTTTTTAATAGTTTACTTACCACAACATCTTTCTCAATAGTTCCACTAGCACTTCTAATAGCACCAACAACTTATTTTATTATTAGGCCATATTGTGTAATATTATCTCCTTCTATCATCTTGATGTCAGCATATTTTCCTATAAGACTTTCTTCCTTTTCTTTCTTCACATGAATATCTCCTCCATAGATAAGTTTCAACTTTTCACAGACATCATAGACAGTCTCTAGTTCACAAACATCAACATATTCAATATCATATAGGGTACTTACAATAGCTTCATGTGCTTGAGTATCTTCCTATTGTTCCTTCAGTTCATCTGCAGTGAGAGTTCCATAAGGGGTGATATAATTTTTTTGTGAGATGCATCCAGTATTGTGGTCACATACCCTTTAGGTATAAATTCAATCTGTCACACCATACTAGGTAGTTGTCCTTAGAGAACTTGGGAGGTTCCTTCCTCATCATTGGATCTTTTCCTCAAGCTGTTAGGTTTACCACAAAGAGGACCTAGTCTCTAATACCAATTATTAGTATTAAGAGATCCAAGATTACTTAGTGGGGGGGGTGAATCACTAATCTACCAAATCAAACTTTTCATCAACCATTCAACCACTTTCATCAATAAACATTTATTGCATGAGAAACTAAATAATAATAACCATCCATAATCATGAAACACAATAACACCAAAGTTTTTCTCATGGAAACCCAAATAGGAAAAAATCACACCTGGGGATGACACTCACTAAAATCTGCACTCTTTTGAAGTATGCCTGATTAAGAGCTTAGCCTTGTTAAAAGATTTACAAAATGGCCAGTTAAGAGAAAGACCCTGTTAGGAGTCACCCTGTCAAGGGATTTACCTCTATCCATGTTAGGAGCTTTACCTTGTTAGGAGTAACCTGGTTAAAGGATTTCAAACCCTAATTAAAGAGTCACCGTATTAAAGGATTTACAATTTAGACATGTTAGGATCTACCTGGTTAAGGGATTTAGCTTGATGGAGCTATTAGGAATCAACAAGTAAATGATCTAAAGAAGTAGCACTCTCTGCTAGTATAGATCTAGTTCAAGCTCAATCTCTGCCACACATGAAGACAATATTCTCTCTTCTATCTTCTTTCAATCGCACCTCTGTATCCACAATCTACACTTGTAAATTTCATCATTCTACATATTTATAAATACAAGTAAATTAGGTAAATTAACCTCCTTACAAAATTATTTACAATATTTCCTGCTCAATGAGAAAACCCTAAAATGTGTTAACTATCAATAACACATGCTAACAAACTTAAGTCATTCACCAGATTCATCACACATCAATTTGACAAAGAAAAGTCAATCCATAAAATACTCTTCAATGTTCTTGCACAACCTCATGAAAAATTGATCATAAACAATCACATGCATGCCAAATCATCAATCCTTATCAATCAGAAACATCACCATGATCTCTCGAACATATAATTACTTACTGCAACATTGTGCATCATCACAGTTCAAGGATTTCTCTGACTTTTCTAAAGAACACCTTTAACTCTTTGTTGAACAACCTTTTGTCACTTGAAACTTAGTCTTGTGATCATCACAACATGATGCAATCACAACCACAACCTTATGGCATAGTTAGGATACACATATCATGACCACAACAGCTAAATCCAACCTCTATTGACACAATCATCAAATCATTCTTTTTGTGCTACATCTTCTTCTTCATGCTAACCTTTCAACCTTCAATCAATCATAACTCACACCATTCATAAGATCAACCTGTGCAGTCATAGATATAGAATCTAGACACATCAATGAGTCTTCTTGTCTGATTGCACACACCAACTCTTACTAAAGCTCTCGATTCATCCTCTTGAACATACATTAGTATAACATGCACACTGTCAACCAATAAACTTTAAGTTGACATCAATGACAACATCATAACTGAACAACCTATCATTAGTTCAACATCATAACATACTCAACTTCATTTTGCACCATTTATTCCAAGAGAAGATGGAAGTATCTATTGAGGTCTTTTAATAATAGGGAATTCATGAAAGAAAGGACCTTAGGATCTTGTGATGCAGTTTATATTTCTTCTTGGGTGCAATTTGCATGAATATTTTCCATAGAAAATTCATCACTACAAGGAGGTAAGGTAGCCCCACTTCTAGGTGGTCTTTGTAAACCCATGGGAGTGTTGAAGTTGAAACTCATGGAATTGGTAGGATTGAAATTAGGATCTTTATTTGGGTCCATTTGTTCTTTGTTTTTCTTTGATCGAGTAAATGGAATCTAGAAGTGCAAAAATGAGACTGTGACAATGCAAGGTGGACTAAGATGATTCGACTATAGAGGTAGGAAACTATATTTTTGGATTTTCTAATTTTGGGAAATGATCAATAATGATGCAAGAATAGCTATTATTTGACTATAGTAGTGACTTGGGAAATAAACTATTTGTTTGGATTTTCTGATTCTGGGGAATGATCAATAATGATGCAAGACTAGCTATGATTTGACTATAGTAATGAATAATGAAAGAAACTACATTTTTTGGATTTTTTGATATTATGAAATGATCAATAACAATGCAAGACTAGATATAATGAAAACTAAGGATGGATAAATAAATATTTAAGGGAAAAATTTAAAATTTTGTGATTATGACTTCTAGGAGAAACCCTAAAGGATGGGGAGAAATGCTTTGACCTCTAGGTAGTAATGAAAATGAAAATAAAATGCTTTGATAAAAGGATTATTTTGATAGGAGAGGTCAAAAATAATCTACCAACCACTTATAGAAAGAGCCAAAAGAAGGTATATTCTCTACTCTTCAAGAGATAAACCTAAAATATAAAAATATCCAAGTTGAAGGTATGCAAGACCTAAATGAAATCTATGAGGCATGCAAGGTAACCCTAAAATAATGGGTAAAACCTAATGATGCCATAAGGTAAGAAACCCTAGAATACAAACTCTAAATGAAAGATAGGTTCTTTGATGCCAAAAAAATTAGTGTTTCTGGATAGTATGTAAGTCTATGAATTGACCCTGGTATTATCTAATCTAAAACCCTAATTTTTATAGGGAAACCATGTTGAATGAGTTGCAGGTGAATCATTTTTTTTGTGACAAGTAATATTTTTCATTGGTAAATATGGCCTGATATAGAATGTTATGGTTTGGTAAAAATATAGGCAAATACATCTTAGAGTATGGCTGCTTGTGGCTCTATATCTAGTATTGATTGCATTGAAGAAGATTGTAATTGCGGTTTTTAATTTGAAAGTTGTGTCATTTAAATAACAAATGTGTCATTCTCTTTGTGCAAACATAGAAAACACACATACAAAAGTATAGTTGTTTGGAAAATTCTAGAATCTTTACGCTTTATGTATATTCAATAACTTTTTCAAGCCACAAGATTTTTATTGATCAAATTACAAATGAAAGTAGATATAGACAGCTACTAGCCTAAGGTCAAAAACATCATTATAATATTTCAGCACACGGCTTGGATTTCAATTAGCTCAAACAATAGTGTCACACCCGAGGCTGCACCCATTTGTTTGTCTTTTGCTAGATTATGATCAAAGTGGATTTCTCCCCAATTGAATCAATTTCTTGGGAAACATATAGTGAATTTCTTGGGGGAATATTCTTCCCTCCCCTTGTACTGAAATATTATAATGTTTAGAATTTAGAACGGGTGTCTTCTAAAATAAGGTTTTTAATAATGTTTGGTGGTGCTTGCCCAAATGAGATTCAAGGGTGAGACACTAAAGTCTCTAGTCAACCACGTCAAATCCATAGGTATATAGGCTTGATATAAGTTATCACTGACACACCAAGCCTAGAAGTCAAGTATAGAATCATGATTTATTTGTAGTCTTATTTCTACAGCGACCCAATGGTTTTACCACTTTGAGGTCATTCCTTGTGGTGATGAAATCCAAAAGGATGCCTCTCTAAATAAAATGAAAAAGGTTTCTATAATAGAATGTACAAGCACACCAATCATGCAAGACATATAGATCAATTGTTAAGTCCAAATTAAAGGGTGCTTTAGTCTAAAACTAGACATAAGATAACAAAGTTAGTTTTATAGCACCAAAGGAAGTGTTATCCATTCTAAAGAAAGAGTTTCTTATGTGCCACAGGTTGCAAATCCAATATCAGTAACAAAAAAGCCCTAGATCTAGGAGTGAAAATTCATCTGAATTAAGGTTACTAAGATTATATGTTTTTTACAATAAGCCAATACCTGATGATAATACTTGTTTAGAGATTCTTGTTCCAATATGTCCTTGTGATCTTCTTCAGTTGTCACTACATGTTTGCCCTCTTTGTTGATCCCTTTTTGTTCCTTTTTTCTTCAATATTTGGACAAACAATTCAATTTGACTTTCTTTGGCTTCTCTATTTTGGGCATTTATCAGATAATTGTGTCACTTTATCTACAAATGAAACTCTATATTATACTGTTGTGACATTTAAACTCATAGATGCATCTATGCATTATACAACTGTGGAAAATTTCTATTAGTTGTATTGAATAAACCTGCAAACACAGAAGTAGTAAAAGGTTGTCAAAAAATAGAAGAATAGTATGTCAATAATAAACAGTCATGTATTAGAAACATGCAATTGTGTCGTTCGGTCAATAGTTACGGTGAATAAATCTGCACAAAGAAAACACTACAATGAAAGTATGATTATAAAACACGGAATGATTGTGACCATTAAAAAAAATGTGATGATTAAACATGTGATTGCGATGAATTATCTACAACTGTGTCAAATGCTTTTGTATCTGCAAAAAAACTAAAAGTCACAAAAAAAATTAGAAAACACTACGTGTTTCGTGTCAGGTTCACCATTTTATATAGGGGCAAAATGTTCATATTAGTATACCTGCAACAACAATGATTAGATCCAACCACAAAGATCTAGATTATTACAAATTGTACTCCTATTCAAGAGAGAAATGACATAATTGAATGCATAAGATAAATAATTCAAATCAAATGAATATATAAATACCAAACCAATAAGCTGTCCCTGGTCTTTTCTCCTCTTTGCAATTGTAAGATCCTGAATATTTGCTCCAATTATGATAACATGAGAATTTGAGAATTGTGGTTGTTAATAATGAAGAATTATCATTCCTTATATAGACTTTTTCTTGGATTCCAATAGACAGTTATAATTGATTGATAATGAATAGTTAAGACTGATTTATACTAGACTTGATTAAATGGATTACTCGGACTAATTAAGAGTTGACTGACTGCCTAACAAAATTGATTGATTTGGTTGATTAGTCAAGTGAATTAATTGATCATAATAGTGGATTGATTGGTAAGAACACTATTTAGATTGAGCAAATGACTGATTAGATCGAACAGAAGACTAATTAGATTGAGTAGTTGGATTGAAAGTTGGTATTAGTCATGGAGTTGGAACTAGAAGAATAATTATCATTGAAAAAATTTAAAATTTATTTAATTTTGCAAAATTAGGAATAAATAAATTTTTTAATTTATTTATTTTAGGAAGACTTATTTGACATCATGGAGGTGGAATAACTAAATAAAGCATTTATTTTAGTCAATTATAGAAGACATAGTAGATTAAACAATTAAAATAATTATTTAATTGTGATGACAAGAATGGGAAATGTTAGTTTAATTAAATAATAAGAATTATTCAATTAAACTTGGAGAAAAGACATTAATTAAATAATAAAATTATTTAATTAATATTTAGAAGAATTACTAGACGAAATTAGATGAGAATTGAAAGATTAATGAAATGGATGTTAAATATTTAAATAATTAATTACAATAATTCAATTATTGAATTTGGAGGGAAATGACGAATTTAAATTTATATTAGGAGAATAAAAAAAATCAATATATTAATTTAGATTATTCAATTAATTAAGACAAAAGTTACTGTTAATATTGCATACAAGCGATGTGACAATTTTAGGTGTCTATAGTTAGACATAATTAAATAAATATAAATTTATTTAATTAATGATGAAGGGTAAAGATAAAGGATGAATTAAATAAATAATAAATATTTATTTAATTGGATAGAATGTGTTAAAGCCAAGTGTGTTCTATTATAGACAAAATTAGGTGCATATAATCATCATCTCAACTATAACCCTCTCATCCTCCATCATTCCAAAGAAAGAAAGATAAGATACAAAACCAAAAAGATGAGACACTATCATATAAAAACATCATTATATCCAACTTAATATCTAAACACAAATAAGTTGTAGACGTCTAAAATCGTCCTTAAATTAATTTAATTATTATTCCCATAACATTATAGTTAATTTTAATTAATTATATTTGTTATATTCTTCTATCTATTTAATTAAATATGATTCATCTCCCTTAGTATTTAAATTTAATTTAAATACTATCTCTTTCAATGTATTAAATCCTATTTAATACATTATCCCTCGTTAATCCCCTTTAAATAAATTCTTTATTTTATTTATCCCTTCACATGACTTAAATTCTACTAAACCACAATTAATCTAAATTAATTTGGTTTAAGCTAATTTGAACCTGGATCCTACCCTACCTCACATCACTCTCACCAAATAAACCTATTTATTAATTAACTAAGGTTAATTAAGCTAATTTCTTGATTCCTACAACAATTAGTCCTAATTATTTGCTCACACGTGTGAGCAAA
>MU227938.1:2002536-2017359 GCA_018584345.1 Thuja plicata | reverse complement strand
TGAGTTATTAACTTATCATTTTAATGCATTTCTAGTGGGATTACAATATTGTGTTGGGAGAGCACACCCACAAACCTCTCTAAGAGAAAATCAACAAGGCTTGGGTGCACTTGTTTGGCTCATCGGAAGTTGTGATGAAAGTCTTCTTGTTTTTAGTAGTATGCTTTAGATATGCATAATGTTGTTATTTAATGTTTATCTCTAACGTTTGCATGTCTGAGCGTGCTCCCAACAGGTTAGGTCTCATTGCATACATAAGTTACTTCTAAAACATAACGAATATGTCCAAATAGATGTCAAGTACTTGTCTACATAGACAAACCAATAAGTTCCACAACTTGTTGCACACACATCCAACTAACTATACGATAAACCAAGGTAATCATACCCACTAGTAGACCTATTTATATCAACGAGCTCCCCAACAATACCCACAAGAAAGTTGTGGGTTATGTTATGAAAATCATCTAGTATCAAATAACACAACAATGATCTAGATTTCATATCTAAACTATTGCAAAATGAAACATACTTCCTCTAAAGTTTTTTCTTGCTCTCTCACAACAAATATTTATATCTCTCCGAAGTTTTCCACATAAAAGGATAGAGACTAAATATCCCCATATTGTTACTAAATATAGTGAAGTACAATAACAATAATAACCACAAATAATGTGAACATAATAACTCCACATAATCATCAACTTCAATGTCATATTAATATGAACCTCTAGAAAGAAACAATAGACCATAAAAGAGAAAACGTGTAAACCATATGACATACCATGCACTTTGGTCAACATCCTAAGAACTCTACAATGACACATTAGTTCTCCTTTCAATACCCTAAATAAAAGACCCTTCTCAAAATCCAACCATTTAATCCAAGGGTTAAACAAAATAATAGTTTGTCACTAAAATAGCAAGGATAACCAAAGGAAGGTCAATTAAAAAAAATTCTAAAACTAGTGAATGTGCCCCAAAACCACCCCCTATACTCCTTAAAACTATATTCATAACAAACCCATTTCCATAAGGAAAAAGGAAAAATAAAGCATACATATCATTCCTCAAATAAACCCTCCATAACTAATACCCACAACTCAATACTTATTTCCATTAAAAAAACAAAAATAAAGAATGAAATAAAATTCATTGAAAATAAGGTAGAATTAACTTTATTAGATGACTCTCTACCAAGTGGACAACATTGGGGCATGATGTTTCTCTATCCATGAATAATATCCTTATGAATTCCATGTTAAAATCATATCCAACTCCATGTGAAGGCTAATCAATGTTTCTACTGAAATCTCATAAGGAGTTACTATATTTCCAACACCTTATCTCAACAAAACTAGAGATCACCAAGGTCACCGAAGTTTATGTAGCATCCATAAGCACCAAGTAGACTATGTCATGCCAACTGCATCACTACAATACCTAAAATATTGCAAGAAAAAATAAACACCTCACACTAAAGAATAGAAGACTGCATCAAATTATTATTGAAGCTCCCTCTACATGATACATACAAGATTCAATAACTCGTCATGATGTAGTGAACTATATATCCTTAAAGAAGGATAATCTATTTTTGATAAAAAAAAATCTCCCAAGAGTGCATGCATCATTCAGACACTCCAATTGATGATCACGACTCCACCATATAACAACAACACCCATCTTCTAACTGAGGATTACTTGTCAAATCAACATATACATATAATTTTCAAAGATCCCACTAGAAGTGATACGAAGTAACTCATGACATCACGATAATTATATTTTAACTAAAGATACTTGTTTGTCCTCATAGAATTAAAGAATGTAACTACAACACCAACAACTTCTAAGGTATAACTACGATCTCTAACCAAGAAGATAGAACTATGTATCTAGATTCATCATAATACCACAGTCAATGACTATTAGTCAAAAAATACAACTATACTAGGCAATTTGTACACCATTTCTTTGCCTCATACCAACAAACATACTTTGAGAAAAATCCAGTTGCAGGCTGCTTGACTAAGACAATTGATGCTATGGATTTTTTTAAAAAAAAGACCATGAAAAAAGGGTTATGGAATTTGATGAAAAACTAAATAATACTAAGGAATCTTTGCAAAACATAATGTCTCTCAACCAAAAATTCATTAACTCTTCTTTTGTGAGTATGAACACAATAGTTACCAAATTGGAGCATATGCAACAAGATAGGGTGATCACTAGCCTAAATCAAGAAAAGGAGAAGGGCCCTGAAGATTCTACTGGCCCTAGCAAGAGAACCCGAGCCAATTTGAAGAGAAAGGCTTAGAAACATCCCAAATATTCAAGATCTAAAAAAAGGCGGCCCATAATATGAACCAATTGGAAGCAGATATTGTTGAAACATTGAAGAATATGATCTAGTTTTGTCACTGGCTCTTCTTGTTCTTTCTGCTAGTTTTTTGCTGGTGTTTTGTTGCTGGTTTCCTTGTGTATTCTGTGTGGAGCATTTTTTTGGTTGACTTTCTATCTTGTCATGTCCTATTAACTCTAAATCTAATTTTCCACAAGCTCAAAAAGTAACCAAAAGAAATTTAAAAAACAATATTACACAAAATTTCAGTGAATAAAATTCATATAAACACATATGTACTTATTTGCATCAAAATTTTCAACCTATCAAAATCTACTAAATTCAAATTTTCATGCCACCATAAATTTTGAAAAAATATACATCTCCTTAAAAAAACTACCTTCAATATATGTAATTAAACAAGTCTAAAAACCTTGGGACTATTCATGTGACCCAACGTGTTAAAAGAATCTTAAGTCTCCATGTAACCATCTAGAAAAGTACTCTCCATATTCACCATATGTTAGAAGGAAAGTGGGCTCTACCTTTTTTGCCCTTTAAAAAATAGAAAATTAAAAGTTCAACTTTAACCTTTTAAATCTCATGATTTCCTTTCACGTGGGCTTATCTTTTAGATGCTAAAAGACAAACAAGAGCTTATCTTCAAAGCTTTTCATTTAAAACTTTTTATCTATTTCACAAAAAGTATTATGCCATATTAAAAAAAAAAATAGCACGTTCCAAACATTGCGAATAAGTAGTTTCACACCACGACCTCTTCTTGATTTTCCATGCTCACCTACGCAACACATTTTTATCTAATAGTGATTGTGAAGGATTTCAAGTAGTAGTCTAAAGTGATCAAGCCTAATATTTTCTCCACCTAAGGAAAGAGAAAAATATCATTAGTCAATAGCCACTATAGTAAGCTTTACATTGTGACAATTTCTCCCACAAGGCATAGTATTACCATTAACCACCATAAGTTTAAATTTATCATAATCATGGAAATAAAAGTACCATCATAAGTTTAAATTTATCATAATCATGGAAATAAAAGTATAGCTAGTCGACAAGTTTGTTGTTGATAAAGTTATGAGTGCCCTCACCATTTCCGAAGACCACTAGCTTGTATCACTTGATGTGATCACTAATCTTAATTGATTGGAAGGTAAATAATCTGTCCAAAGAATGAATATATATATGAGCAATAGAGGTAAACTCTTGTTTTTGGGAAGCTAAATCTTCTTCTGCGTCAAAAAATTCCTTTGAATCATTGAGCAGCACTACAAAGTCAAGGTGACATAAGTGTTGCTTTCAACATTTGTGACCTCTTGACCATTTTTTGTCACGATTAAAAGATGACTTGTTTTGTATTTTGTCTACCATCCCCTTCTTGGAAAATATACCAAATTGGGGAGGGATTAGTGCCTTAATCTAATTTCTCAATTTTTTGGTTTAAAAGGGAAAAGCAACTATAAACATTTTTCTATGTTGTAGATTGATCTCCCATAAGCATTATTAGGATCCCAAATTAAATATTTATACCTAAACAAAAGATCCTTTCTTAGATCATTTATGAAATAAATTCACAATGATAATCATTAGGTCATATGTTTGGTTTTATAGTTTCTCAATCTCACTTCTATATTCCTATATTGAATATTGAACTGTTAGAGCTTAGTGAGAGCATTCATAATGTCTTAATAGCCACTAGGGCCCGTTTGGGTGCTGGAGTACCAAATGCTAGATATGGTCAATTCTGGAAGATACATATCCTATAAATAATTTCCAGAATATGGGCTGGACCCATTTGGTTCACCCGAAAGATGACTGAGAAGATGCATAAATAATTTTGTTTATTTCTAAATTTTTTTGAATACGGTGTGTATGTCTGTATATACACACACATGTATATATATACACATATATGTATATATACACACTATGTGTATATAGACACACATACACACATGTGTGTCCACACACATATACACACATTTGTGTATATATATATATTTACACATATACACATATACACACATTTGTGTATATATATATATATATTCACACATACACACATAAACACACATTTGTGTATATATACATATATAGACATATACACACATTTGTGTATATACACATATACACACATACACACATTTGTGTAAATATGTATATTTACACAAATGTGTGTATGTGTGTATATGTGTAAATATGTATATATACACAAATGTGTGTATATGTGTATATGTGTGAATATATATGTGTGTGTGTGTGTGTGTGTGTAAATATGAGGAAGAAGAGGAAGAAGAAAATCCTGAAAACCCTCAAAACTCAAAAAAAAAAAGAAAAAAAAGAAAAACACATATACACACATTTGTGTATAGATACAGATATACACATATTTGTGTGTATATATATATATTCACACATATATACGTTTACACATATACACACATTTGTGTATATATACATATTTACACACACACACATATACACACATTTGTGTATATATACATATTTACACATACACACATATACAAATACACACACATTTGTGTATATATACATATTTACACATATACACACATATACACATGTACACATTTACACATATACACATATACACACATACATACATATACATATATTTGTCTATATATACATATATACGTACATATACACACACACACACATTTACACATCTATCATGTCACAGATCCGACGAGATATTAAATTTGCTTTTGTAAAAATTGGAATTGGAATTGAAATTCTAATTCGACCTATTTAGGTGGAAGATGAAATTCCCATTTTGCCCCCAAAATGGTAATTTCGTAATTCCAATTCCATTTTTATTCATGGACCCAAACATGGAATTTGGCATTATCTAGAATTAGATAATGCCAATTCCAGCCCCCAAACGGGCCCTTTTAGGATTAAGGTGCATTCACAATATGTTCTACCTTGTAAATCCTATGTCATATTGAATGGTTCCAACGTCCTTGGAAAGTGTTTTAAGGAACTTACCATGTATTGGGAAAATGTTTTGAACTATTTAATCTCACTATTGTTTGTAATACATTCATAAGGGGTGGTGAGATCTATTTAGAAATAATTCTCATTACTAAATTACATCTAATCCATTTCCTACATAACCCAAAGAGACTAACATATATGAAGCTTACAATCACCATAGCAAAAATATCAAATAAACAAGCCACAAGATAACACAATATATACCCTAAGAAAACCCTAATGAGGGAAAAACCTAGCCTCCAAAAGCATCCATACTCCATTGCATTATTTAGCCATAAAGCAATACAAAGCACTTATAAATTTACAATGAACACCTCTAAAACAACAAGACCTCCAACACAATCCCATGTGTCCAAGCATGTATCCATACATCCCATGCAATGCTTCAAAAATGCAACCTTCAGAAAGATTCAATGATGACAACCCACTCAACTAGCTAACCAAAGCACGAACATTAGTTTTCTTTTATAGACACAAAATCACATAAAATACAACTAGTGGTAAAGTTAAACCATGTGAATATAATACTAGGAAACCATCATTTAATACTAGTTACTACATTTTTACATTAGTAAATATCTTTCCCCAATATTAAATAAATACATATCACATCCCAATGTGACACCCATATGAAATTTAATCCCAATGTTATAATAAAATATATAATGGCCCCAAGAATGAAATCTTTATGAAATCTCTGTGAGATATCTACATGATGCATGTCCATCTAGGTGCTCCTTGGTGCAACAAAAATAATAATTATAATTATAAATACTATACAAGGTGTGAAACACCTTATCCCAACATTCTCCCACTTATTGTATATATTGCATAACGGTCAATAAATGAAATACATCAAGGTTGACCCTGCAACCTAACAGAAAGTCAAGATCCCTATTGATAGGGAGGTCACAAGATCAAATCACTTCTAAACCTATCTAGTCTTTTCCCTTTCCTGGTCAAAATACACATTCAAAGAATGGTTTGTACATGTTTTTGTTCATAGCAGGTTGTGCGAAGTACAATGGAGGAAAATATCAGTTAACTCAATGCCTTGCCTAACATTCCATGCCTTCACTATGCTAGTGATTAAAGGATTGGTGGTCTCTCAAACATGTCATATGTATAAGGGTGTTCACGAGGGACTAATCACGCATTGGAGGGATAAGGAGAGACACTAGAGGGATAAGGTGGTCGCACTCAAGCTTGGAGAGATAAGGAGGTAGCAAAATAATATGGAGAGATAAGGTGATGTGTCCTCATTTTGTCATGAGAGTGATGTCAACAGGTTGTAGTTATTGGAGGTGTTTAGGCCTCAATAAATAGTGCTAATACCACGAGGATGGGGTCCCCCAGTGTGGCCCCACTAGTTCATAGCTCCATTCAAAAGCATTCACTAATTAAAATAAATAAATAAATGAAATACATCATCATAGCCATACAAGTAATTGAATGAATCCCTCCCATGTTCTCATTCTTTATCAAGATGTTTGCAATAAAACCAAGTGACCATTGTCTCAAGCAAGAAATCCTCACATCCTCCAACATGTCACCTATGAAAGAAAAAAAGAACATTCCAAGGCGACGATGCACCGCTCCAAGAATACAAACACCAAAATCCCATGTGATAACAAAGGCTCCAAGCTGCTATCATAAAGAAAAAAAACCCACATAATCAAAAATGATATCCTCAACACATGATAATTTTACATTAAGGAAAGGGAAGCGATGTAATGTAGGGAATTTTCTTCCTTTCCTCAAAATGCACATTCCTGCAAGTGTTGAATGTGTCAAATGTTGTTTCCTTCAAAAATAATGGAATTTTGTGGATAGAAGGTAGATTTGAGGGAAAATAATACGATGATGCAAGATAGAGAGGTTAAATAAGATAAATTGAAAGATTTGGGAAACATGGACCGACAAAAAATAGATAGGTGACTGAAATGACTTGAAATGGGATCCAAAAGATTGTACTAATCTATAGTCTAAATTTGAAGTGAGTTTGCAAGGAACCGAACACTCTTAAGAATTTCGTTCCTAGGAACACTTTACAAAACTTCATTATGTTCCTTGTGATTCTGCCTGAAACTTTCACAGTCCGTCCACCGGATCCTACACTTTTTAGATTAGTCCTGGTATCTACACCCCTTGTTCTTGGAGATTTGAAAATGGGGAAAGGTTGTGGAAAAGGGGATTTCCTTGGTCAAACCCCTGTTTAGGAATCAACCTTGAAAATGTAATGAAATTGCATAAAGGAAAGTATGTAAATGAAAAGGTAAATGTTAGATCTACCTTGTCAATAAGTATAGCTTCATGAAAAAATGTAGAGATCACACACATCCGTAAAGATTCTTGTAGGTTTTTTGAGTTGTAGTTGAGTGTTGAGATTTAATTAGGGATGTCCTTAACAAATGCATTGATCTATGAATACCACTCCTAGATCTTTAATGTTGTAATGCTTGATGAGCACTTTCTATGAAGGAAGAATGAATGCAGATGGACAAAGGATCTTATTTCTTGGTTGAGAACTCCTCTTCTTGGACATCATGGGAGATAATATTGCTACAATGGGGATGAACCCATAATAATGGGTTACACTTTTTTGAACATCTTCATTTTTATTGAAATTACACATTTTTAAGAAAATATGATGATTTAAGCCTTGAGAGGTCCCATATGAAGGAATTAACTGAAAATGGTTAGATTAAATCCTCTTAGATTAAATTCAATTTGGTATAATCTCTCTACTCATCATTCATACCTGCAATCGAGTCTCCTTTGCACTTATCAAAATGTTGACAAAATCACTTTGACATTAGCTTTTTGGGGGATAAAATGAATTCATTTGACAAACCCAGATACATGATGGTACTACTCAACTTGAAATTTTTCCAATAATTATGATTTTAATATATATTAAGTTTATTATGACTTTGTATTTTTAGTTTTACTAAACATAGGTTTTGCATTGTATATCAATTTCTACATTCAATGCTTATGGAAAAATAGTAAAATAGATAAAACAAATTATGAAAAATATCTAGAAAATTAGTATTTATGTTCTTTTTCTAACAAAAAAAGTGTATCGTCTTAAAATGGAAGCACCCATGTTGAAACATGTTTATCCCTCCTTAGTAGGATTTTTTTGACCTAATTTAAATACCTTTATGGACCCATGGATATACCTTTTCTTTTGTGCTAGATCGGGCCCCTGTTTTCTTCCCTTTCCTGCTGTTCATTTTTATTTCCCCGAGATCTCGGATCATCCCCCAATGGATTAACCCATCAAGGGGTAGACTGAGTTCATCCTAGACCTTTAGCAGTAGGTCAAATTGTTCCTAGCCCTTGGGGTGAGGCCAAGGTTGACCTCCCCTTGAGGTTAGGCACCTCGGGATTCCGAGCCCTTCTTAGGTTTTTAATTTCTCCTCCCGCCTTGTGCAGTCATCCCTTTTCAATTTCGATCGTGAAATCGGTATAAAATAAGGCCTATTCACTTCATTTTGAGAGGGAAGAGGTTCAAGAGCTTTTAAATTTTTGTGTACAATCATTCCAAAGAGCATTCATAAGCATTTCCTAGGAGCATTGAAGGAGATCTTTTGCAACCATTAAAGAATTCAAGATTTCAAAATATTTTACATTCAAGGAGCTTCCAAGGATATTTGAAGGATTTTATTGGAGGAATTTTCATCATCATTCCATGATCATGCATGTTTATTCCAAGGTCTAGCTTCCTTCTTTGAAGATAATGGAGTTGGTTATCAAGGAAAGGTTTGTTCATCCATTCTTCATTTGCATTTGCATATCCGATTTGAGCATATGAGTACATCTACAATTATAGATCCATGACTTGATATGAATGATAGATTACATTTGATGAGATATCCTACATTCCTGTAAGATTAAACAATAATTAGCACTTCTACATCCTTTTGGATTACGAATCCGGATCCTCCACAAGGGTTTCTACAAAGTAAGGTGAATTTATACATTTGCTTTGATTTTACATACATTTACATTTAAGGTTAATTCCTAAACTGGGGCTTGACCAACGCAAGACCCTCCCCAACAAAAATAAAAAACAATTCCTTGCAAATTGAGGTATATAGATTCAAAGTTTCAGATTCAGAGCTATTAGAAATAGGTTATTGTCACAAATTCAAATTTTGGGAAATCTTGCAGAGCAAGTGGATGTCGACTTTGACCTAAACCTGGGTGGATTTTATGCATGTCTGTTAATCTCTAAGTTCTATTGATGATTAGTGCCCAACACTTAGTCATTTCATTAGGCAGTTTTAGTTGGCTATCACTGTGGCCGAGCTAAACCTATACAAGGCCGAGCAACATTGTTGAGCAGTTTTTCAGTATGCCTAGTTACATTGCCGAGCTGAGTTACTTTAACAAGATGAGTAGACAGGGATGTTAAATGCCGAGCAGGACAGTTTTTGTATACTTGTTAGGAATGATACAAACTTCAAGGATAAGTGATTCAGCCAACTTGTATAAGCTTTTTGGGCCAACTTATGTGTACATTTAATATTCTTATACGGAGTTAATTATGCATTTAATTATTTTATCTTATGCATTACTCATTGTAATCATTGATTGCAATACCATCATGGTATGGGTATTGGATCTTGATTGTTGATCTAGATCTCACTGTTAGATCTGTATAGATATATTAGATTGCTTCAAAACCCTATTTTTTATGGATGTGCAAGAAGCAGAAGAGTAATTATTGAAGTGACTGCATTTTGAAGTGAAATGCACAGAGGGTTATTTTGTTCAGAAGCAGAGATCAAGCAGAGCATAACATAGTGAACAACAGAGTAAAGGTATATCAGATTATAAGATCATAAGAGATATTGAAAAGAGGAGATCCATCATCAACATCAGAGTGCATATCGAAGGATCAATACTTGAGACTTTTTAATCATTGTATCAGGTGAAAATCTCTTAACAAAGTGGTTTTAGCAGGCCTTTATTTATCTCTTAACACAGTGCTTACTTCATTGTAAGTTTAAATCCTTTAATAGGGTAGATTGTAATGATCTGAAGCTCTTAACCGGGCAGACCTTTCACAGGGTAGATTACATTTTGTAATCAAACATTGTAACCTTAACAGGTACACTTTATTACTGCAGTAGTGGAGAATTTTGTGGGTGTCATCCCCACCCCAGTTTTACCTATTTGGGTTTTTGGGTTACCAAGTTATTGTGTAATGTGTTATTTATTTCATGGTGTGGATGCTATTTGAGATTATATTAGATTCATTTATGTATGAATGTGGATCAGTTTATTTTAAGTGTTTAATTTTGAAGATCTGATTCACCCCCCCTCTCAGTATCTTGCTTTCCCATTATTGTATTTCCAACAATGTCACCATCCCCCCTCTAGGTAATCATAGCCCCTCTAGGTTGACATAGTCCTTAGCCATAAATATTTCTAGGTATTGAAGATCTTGATTTTCTAGTTCCAGATTTGGTCCCGTTCGGGTTTATAAGTTATTTCAGAAGCAGAATTGTAGATTTGAGTTTGAACACATATATTGAAAGAATTCAAAGATGAGTTGGAGTATTTAATTAGTTAATTTGAGCATTTTCATTTTAGATCTGGTATATTTCATCAGTCTCAGCATTATCTTTACCTTCCTAGTTGACTATACCCAACATATAGGAAATAACATCTTCTTTCTTAGCATTTGGTTAAGATTATTGTTTTGCATTGATACCCCTATATCACTTGGATCCAACTAGGGGATTTTCTTAAGATAACTCTTCCTTTGTGGCCCCTTGTTTTGAAGTATATAGATAGATATACTCCTAATAACAAATCAAACTACAAAAAGGCATATTTACCTATATACAAAAAGAAAAATGAATTTCAATATATATAGAACAAGTTAGGGGAGACAAATGAATGTATTTCTGAATTATAGCTAATGTCACTTCAAAACTTAACAAAATATAAAATATTCAACAAAATCAAATGAAACCAACTGGATACACTTGATATTAGTGTTACAAACCTAAATTCAAAATAATTACATTTTAGTCCTTTAAGAAAAAGTTATGCTTGACCAAATGACTGCCGCTCTTTGAAAATGCTATTTTTTGATAGAAACTACTTTTTGAAGGAGATAGACAAATGGATACAAATAAATTCCAAATTACACACACACACACACATAAAATCTACACACAAAAGGCTAAAAATCACTAATTTACATAATCACTTAGGGTACCTTTCAAGGATCACACATTAGGGATATAATGAGAACATAGACACCTTTGAAACATCGATCTATGAGCCCTAAACGTGGGTTGTTTGGCATGAAATGTAACACCCTGCCAGGGATCCCAAGAGGAATGACCATCTAATCTCTAAAGATGAAGTACATTTGTTTTTGAACTATTACCATGCACATTATCAAAAGAATCAATACACATATGTTCACAAAACATGAATGCAACATAAATGAAGATTTCCTAGTCCTCACAGGTTCCTTAACACTGCTACTCAAACAATATTGACTAATATAATTAAATTTAAGAGTTTCATAATGAATTACAAGTCTAACATATTTATAACACTTCAGAATAAATGACTACTGCCTGATGAACATGTTTCAATGATTAGTCACCAAAATTTAATTTACCAACACAATCCATTCTTTACAACTAACTAATGGAATTATTAACATTTGTAAACCATCTTATAAATTTAGTTTCATATAGACATTAGGGTAAATATTATCATTCATTATTGCATACCCTACCACCCGGTTGTACATTGTACTAGATATATTTTAAGGCACCAACCAAAATGTTCCTAACTCATTCTTAATATCAATCATAAGTTAACAATATGTGAATCAATTTATTGAGTTACTATCACATGTTACACAGAACCAAAAATGTATTGTACTTCTTTTCTATAAACTTTCCTTAATATTTGGCATCTCATTTCTCAATTATACAACTGATTGCAATTCTATTATCATTTTGTCATTTCCTATAGTTCTTCTTATCTAACAATAACATTTCTTTTTGATATAAAAATGAGTTCATTCATTAACCAGTCATTTCCTAGTATTCCCTTTTAGTCTATTATTTAAGAGAAGTTACTTATCACATAAATATAAGTTAGGTCCTTATCCACAAAACAAAAGAGAACAATATGATTAACTTTTCATGCAAGAGATCACTTGACAAAGTTCATATTATTTCAATGCATGTAACATATATTAGTAGGAGCATAAATTTTCCCTTCATTTCACCTAGAAATACCCATTCTCATTACATTGATTCTCCTTTCATTTACATTACATTACATTACCCATTATGGGCTCTCAATAAATCAATACATCAGAATTATAATACATTGAAGTACATGATGTGGAAGTAGAATCCTTGATAGCTTCTAATCATGAATCCAAGGGTAAAGACATCCTTGCAACCATGAATAGTACCTTGATAAGATTAACCACCCAACCACATGGAACCGTGAAGTTCCACTCCCCTGTGCTAGGAGATAGAACCAAGGTCGACACAAGATCTAAGGAAATATAAAGCCAACAATACACCTTTCCCAAAAGAACCATCCTAAAGAAAAAAACAAGAAACACAAAATACAACCAAGTATCCAAACATCACAAAATATGATTGAGGGCTCCAGATTACAAACTAGGGGAGTGTCATCACACAACCTATGTATTGGGATCCTCTCTGGAAACCATGTAACACTATTCCCCTCTCAACTTTTAAGGATCCATCTTGGTCATTACCCATGGTACTGGTACTCCAACAGGTCTATGCGGACTTTATATCACTTATCTTTTATTATGTGCAAACCCGCAAAGCCCAAGTTTATTTTTTATGGTTATCACTTGATTAAGAAATCACCCATAGGATCTCCTAGAAAACACTCTAGGTCCTAGAGCCTATGGTGAGCCACCCACCTAGGGTATCTTGTTTCCCTACTCAAAGATGCCATCAAAAAGAGACCTGCAATCACTACAAAACATCTAGTCCAGGTTTAGGAAACTCTCCTGTGTTATCAAACCCTCAGGATGAATCCAAACCCTAACAATGTGAATAATACAAATAGGAACAACAAATAGCCATCAAAATTCACCTTGATAATGATATGGAGCTTTCTCATACACAAAATCAGAGAAAGAACATAGAAGAAAATAATACCAAAACTAATAAACTATCAAAAGGAAGGATGATAAATGACATCCTAAACCTTCCAAAACTCAATAATAATTAAATCAAAATTTCACCAATATCCAAACATAAAATTCACATATAATTAAAAACCACACATGAAGACATAATCACACCCAATAATAGATAGTTAATAACTCACCAATCCTATAGATTAGATACAAACACTTATTTCCATACTGCATTACAAATGTTTTTAAACTACATTACTTATCAATAGATATGATCAATAATATAACAACCACAATAAATAACCCATTCCTCCAATAAATAAAATAGACATAGGAAAATTAGTTCTAGTTTATACTCTACCTAGATTCCTCCAAAGAATTCCCTTGATGTTTGAAAAATTCCATAAAACTCCAGGCTTTCCAACTTCCTTCTTGATGTCCTCCTAGAATACCCATGCACAAAGATCTATAACTTTTGATGCACAAAATATTTCCTCAATCACTCCAGTGCGAGGTGACACAATTAGGTTCTTACCACCATAGCCAAAAATTAGAAAGATCCAATGGTTGTTTAGCGATATATGACCTCTGCATCAGGACTGTACTTTTTTCTTGCAACAATTATTTCTCAATTTTCTCAGAGAAAAACAAAACTTTGTTGTCTTCCTTAACTCTTGATGTAAATACCTCCTTTGAAAATTGTACAGCCTACTCTAAGAATCCCCCCAAAAACCAGGTTTCCTTCCCATAAAATATTTCACCTATACATATAGACAACTATATGGTTGGAGGAGTTTCTTTACGGGAAGCAATTTCTTCAACTTCCATAGTTGGTTTCAAATTAATCAATTATTCCCGTGAATGATAAGTGAAAACTTTAATTATTTATTAACTTAAATAAGCTTATGAAGTAATCAAATATGTTGATGATAAGAAACATGATCAAGTAGTTCATATATCCCATTGGCAACTAGCTAGCCTTACTCCTAGGAGGTCTCGGGTTTGAATCTCCTAGAAAAGCTAGTTTTGCCAAATATACATAATGATATTAATTATCTTATTATTTTATTTAATTTTATATAAAAATATAATATTACATCACAAATATAATACACATATTCATATGTTTATACACACCCACACAATCATATTCATATATATATATGTAGGCATATATGTGTGCACCCATATATATAAATATATACATATGCTAAGTCACATCGTAAATTTATTTACGCACATAATACAACTATTATATATA
>MU227938.1:1971152-1987261 GCA_018584345.1 Thuja plicata | reverse complement strand
ATGGGAGATCCAAGTTGATCAACCCAAGAGAAGGGTTAATACACAAATGAATCAACTATTTGGAAAGGAGAATGACAAAGGAAATACCTTAAATTTTGTTAATTATATGTATAGAAATGATGTATGATGGTAATTGAAGAGATGGGAAAAATGCACTAACCTTGAAATATTGAAGATCAAAGAATGTTGTTTTCTGAGGTCTGTAGACAATTTCTGGAAAAACTGACAGTTGATACCAAACTGAAACGCAGAGACGAACAAAACCCCGAAATCATTTTCTGTTCTGATGTCTTCTAAAAAAGGTTTACCTTGACCCACAAATGTCAACCCTGACCTAATAATGTCAACCTTGACCTACACAGATCTAAAAGTGACTTTGTTCACAGATCCTGAAAGTTTTTCAAAAAGGGTATCTAGATCTGGGCTCAAATCCACTGTTCTATACTTATACCTACAAGAAAAAGGAGATTGTTTTGTTGTGGGGGAGGCAAACCCCGGTTTAGGAATTAACCTCAAATATATGTAATTGAAATTGCAGAAATAAACAAAGAAAATGCATAAATTCACCTTGCTTGAAAAAGTCCTTGTGGTGGATTCGAATCCTTGACTCCACAAGCATGCTTCAAATGTAGAATGTAGAAAGGTAGGATGTCTTCAATCTCTTGCTAATGGATCTCCAACACCAAGTCTTGAATGGGTTCTTGAATTTGGAATAGGCTTGGAAGAAGATGAATGGAGAGATCACCAAAAGGGCACCATGTAGATTCAATCCTTCAATTGCCTCCAATGGATCTCCTTCATGAAAATGGATACTTGAATGGATGAATGATTTCTTGAAACCTTTCTTGATTGCTTGATCTCAATTAGGAATGCTTGATGCTTGATTAGAAGACTTAGCTTGCTTGATCATGGTTCTTCATGCTTAGAGAAAATGAGAGAGAAAGCTTCCCTTTTATATTAAATTAGGGCACAATCTTCCAAGGAGGCCTACATAGGAGAATTAAATCCCATTAAAGCCTTTACCCCTAGGAGAGGACCTATATTAAATATAATGTTGAAATCAATGCTTCAGAACCCGAAATAGCCGACCTGGAAGTGGGAAATACTTTTTGCAAAGGCCGACCTCTGAAAACTGGAAGACCCCAAGATTTGAACCCTATGTCAAGGTTGAGGGTGACCCTAACCTAGGTCAAGGTTGAGGTGAACATAGACCTAAAATGTTGACCTTGACCCTGAAGCCCAGAATCATCACTCTGCCTTTCAGAATGCAGAAATCAGGCCAAATAGGAGTGGAAAGAGGAACAAATTAGGGAGGAAGCCATGTCAAGATCAGGAACCCATTCAAGGTTCTTGCCATGACCCCAGATCACTTACTTGGAAGGATAAACATGTCTACAATGTAAGTGCTTCCATTTTTTGACTATACATTTAGTCCCCACTTTAGCAAGAGTATGAGCTCAACACAAACTCTTGGTAAAGGAGAATATATAGAAAAGACAATCTTATCGGAACAAAAAGAGATAAAGAAACTCTCAAGCCCCCAAGGGACCTAAGTCTTTATCAACCCTAGGATCATGGTAAGAGAGACATCACTTAGTTAAGTAGAGAGAGAGAGGGTGTGATTATCTCCCCCAATGAGAACTTATGTCTCAATGTGAACCACACAAAAGCGTAATTGGAAAGATGGAATTGAACCACCTAGTGAATGTGGCTACTCACTAGTCAACCCATTAGGGAGATCCATTCTTAAAGGGATCAAAGTATTTTTAATTTGAAAACTGGCGGGATTAAGAGATCCGTGTAAATTTAAACTGGAGGGATCAAGAGATCCTAAAAAAAAATGTGTGTGACCATGCTTTAAGGATTAGTTTCTTTTAATCCATAAAGGGAAAAGGTTTTTGTATCTTGAAAACTATTTTGAATGTGCATGTGTGTGAAAAAGTGTGTAGAGTGTATGCCCCCACATTAAATTCATTGATAACACTTTAATAGGAGCAATGGTTTTAACAGAAACATAAACAACTCTACGGATTACATTTCCACTGCGATATGCCCCCAAAGGAAGACAAATCAAGGGAAATAAAACATAAACACACATAAGAACACAAAAGGGATCTGCCTAATTTGGGGGCAGTATGATCATAAGATAACATGTACATATAATATTATTGCAAATTGACATCATTCCCCAAAGAAAGTAGAACTACAATCACAAAGGAGGAAAGAAACTTAAGAATTACGAAGAGGAATCTTTTCGGACCACAACCTAGAGACCAAAAAGAATTAGTGCTACCATGTCACAGATCCAAGTAGATTATACAAGGAAAATAGTTACAAACAATAACACAATTACAACATAACATGAAACAACATATAGAAGAATGTAGATACATATAGAGGAATTGAAAAATAGTGGCGATTCTTTTATCACCTTATACCAATAGAGTAATAAGGATTGTATAAAAGAATCTAATAAACATTTAAAAACACATTATGGGGGAGCACATTACAACATAGAAACACACAATAGGCTACCACAAAGGATAAGCCAATCCAGCATGTTGTCAACCTTCCCCATCTTAGCTTATGTTATTTAGGGTAGATGGGCAAATCGCAAGAGGGACTATATCCAATATAGTAGGAATGATAGCCAGTTCCAAACAAGGATCCTCTTGAGAATCACAATGTTCAATACTAGGTGTAATGTTTAATTGAGTTGAAAGCATATGAGGTAAATCATTATCAAGATCAACAGTCTCATATTCATCACTAAGATCAAGAGGATCATCGAGAGTGTCCTCCTCATCAAGGTTGATTGAAATAGGATCCAAGATGTGAATAGGATCATCGTACTCATTAGTCTTAACATTATGAATATTAGCATCCAATGCATCAGGCATAGGTTGATCAGAGGTAGGTAATAAATTTTAGATCATAGAAGCATGGGCTCTAGCATTAGCTCTATGCTTCTTATGACGTTCATTAGAAAATTTATTATGTTTAACCTTATTTGGCGCATGTTGAGAACTAGGAGGAATAACAACAGGTTCCTTCATTGGTTCTTTAGGAGAATTCTCAATAGGTTGTAATGGAAGAGTAGGAATTTGATCAATTTTATTAGTAGCAATAGATAAAGGAGGTGTTGCTAGAGTAGGCAAAAGACCAAGGTTGGAATCAATCTGAGTCATACTTAACTCAGCAATTTTGCGATGTTTGTAAGCTTGATATGAGTGAAAGAGATGATCAGGTTGAGAAGGACATGAATTAGGTAGTGAAGGCCAAAGAAAATTGAGAGTAGCGCAATCTCTAGGCCTAGAAGGTTGAAACAAACTATGATTAATTGTTTTGACTTCTCCATTATGAATGAGCTTAAGACATTTATGAATGGGAGAAGCAATAGCATGCATAGCAATTATCCAAGGTAAACCAAATTTGATTTGAAATTGATCAGAAGTAGGAATAATGATGAAAGTAGACTCTATAACTTTACCACAAAGTTCAACAAGTAAATTAATAGAACCAAGTGCAGGATAAAGAAAGCCATTACAAGTTTGGATCCATGCCTTAGATGAGTCATAAAAATCACATTGTAATCCTTTCATGAAAAGATTTTCCTCAGTAATGGAATTGATTAAAGATGTGGGATCAACTAGACAACCACGGGTAGGTATCTTAGCAATCCTAGCATAGATATAAAGGGGACCATCGGGAGCCTTAATTGTTTCAAAATCATCAAAGTAAATTGAAAGTTCCCTAGGTCGCTTAACCTGAGTTTGTTTTTGAGTTTTAGGTGGAATTGGAAGTTGAAGTGGAGGTGGAGGATCTTGAACAATAAGTTGAGATGGCGCAAGACTCTCCACATGATTAACAATGTTATTATGATCATCCATCTTTGAATCAAAAACAATGTCTACAAAAGATGGTTGAGCTATAGTATTAGTAGTATTAGTATCATGTGTAGGTAAAGGATTGGTATAGATTTGAAGGTTTTGATTAGGAGGAGAAACAAATTTATTTCTATTACCATTAAAATTATCAACCGATAAAGCTTTAGAATCAATCAGATCTTGAATCTTATGCTTTAGAGAGTAACATTTTTTAGTGTCGTGGCCATTCTGGTGATGGTATTAGCAGAAAGCTTGAGAGTCAAAGGATTTTGAAGCTATCATGGTAGTAAGGAGAGGTCGAATAGGAGGCAAAGTAATCATGCTAATACTTAACAACCTATTCATTATAGAATGTAAAGTTTTAGAGAGAGGAGTAAACGTACAATTCATACAGAAAGTAGTGGATGTAGGAGCATTATTAGATGTAGCCACAACTTGATCATCAACTGTATTCGTCTATTTATTAATCTTGACATAGTTGTTAGGTTTCTAAAACTTATGAGGATTAGGATCATTGTCACCCTTATCAACTGGAATAGGAGCCATTGGAGTGTTGCTCTCAAACTGACTCACTTGTAATTGATAATGGTGAAGTGCTGCACACAATTGTTGAAAGGGGGTAAATTCAGTAAGCAGGATTTTATCCCTAATATATTTTTGTAAATTTGGAATAAACATATGTTGAATATCAATATCAGGAATAGGATAAGAAATATGAGCATGCAAATACTTAAATCTACCAATAAAATCTGTCAATTTTTCTTTAGTATTTTGTTTACATTGCATTAAATCAGATAAGGGCACTTGTGGTCTGATGTTATTTTGAAATTTTTGAATGAAGGAATTAGTAAGTTTAGGAAAAGAATCAATGGAATAGGGAGGTAAGGAAAAATACCACTGTAAAGACTTATCTCGAGAGGTTCTAGCAAACAACTTAGCTAAAATCCTATGGTCATGAGCATAGTCACTACAAAGGATTTAAAAAGTTTTAACATGAGTAACAGGATCACCTTTGCCATTATAATTCTCAAGACGAGGCATATCGGCTTGCTGAGGGATAGTAGCATGAATGATATCTAGAGATAAAGGACTACCCATATCACATGTAGGAATGCTAAATTTAGATTGAGTTAAAGATGCAAGTTGTTTTTGTAAAGATGACACATTTTGGGCCAAACTAATAATTATAGAATCATTAGCGGAAACAGGTGGTATAACAATATTAGGAACACTAGGAAAGGTGTAAGAAGTAGTAGGAATAGAAGACACAATTGGTGGAACATTAGGTACCATAGTTGGAAGAGGATTAGTATAAGTAAAAGACACACTATGATATGAAGGTTGTGAGGTAGGTAAAGATACCGGTGGAGCACTCATAGGAATAGGTGTGCTTGGGATAGAAGTTGTTATCAAAGGAGGAGTGTAAGTAGGGATACTAGGTAGAGGAATAGAAGAAGGTCCTACACTAGTGACAATAGGTGTGACTCCTAACTCTTGAAATTCTTGAGCTAAAGGCTTGACATTCAAATTCACAAGGTGAGTAATACTACGCAAGAAATTAATACCTTGATCATTATCACGGAGAACTTTCTTAAGAGCCTCTATGGCTTGGATAGAATCTTGATTATGGTTTTCTTCGATAAGCCAATTTCCCATTTTATCAAGTTTGGTTGAAAGGTTTTGCACTTGTTTAGGAGGAACCCTTAAAGAATCATCTTCATCATGAGGCGAGTTAGTTATGCTCCATGGAGGGATTGGAATCATGAGTTATTAAATTTTCATCTAGGATCCTAAGGAAAGGAGAGGAAGACTCAAGATCAAAGGAACCCATAAGTCTACGGCTTCTTCTAACCGGGATACTATAAGTAGGACTAGATGTGATAAAGCTCATACACCAATACAATGCCAATGAACTAACACAAAATTTTGATCTATTGAATTGAAATGTAATTTGAAAGAAAATGCAAGATCTAGCATAAACAATGTAAATCTAACACCAAAAAGAAAGAGTTGTCTATTGCGGGTTCACTAAAATGTAAGGTATAAATTTACCAAAATGTAACATAAAGAATTTGGAATTATTGAAATGTTTTGTTTGTTTTGTGAATAATTGATTATGTTACTAAAATGTAAGATATGAAAATGGGGAAGTGATTGATATGTAAATTGTTCTCTGAATTACCTAGATTGTATTAACCTTAATTGAGTTGAATTGATTAAGTGGTGCAATTGTGATTAAGAAGAAGATAAGATGTTCCTTTTTACCCTCAAATGCACAAATGGGAGATCTAAGTTGATCAACCCAAGATAAGGGTTAATACACAAATGAATCAACTATTTGAAAAGGAGAATGACAAAGGAAATACCTTAAATTCTGTTAATTATATGTATAGAAATGATGTATAACGGTAATTGAAGAGATGGGAAAAATGCACTAACCTTGAAATATTGCAGATCAAAGAATGTTGTTTTCTGAGGTCTGTAGATAGTTTCTAGAAAAAATGACAGTTGATACCAAACCGAAATGAAGAGATGAACAAAACCCATAAATCATTTTTTGCTCCAATGTCATCTTCTAAAAAAGGTCAACCTTGACCCACAAATGTCAACTCTAACCCAATAATGTCGACCCTAACTTGCATAGATCTGAAAGTGACTTTGTTCGCGGATCCTGAAAGTTTGCTGAAAAGGGTGTCCAGATCTGGGCTCAAATCCACTGTTCTGTACCTGTACCTACAAGAAAAGGGAGATTTTTTTGTTGTGGGGAAGGGGTTTGCCTTGGTCAAACCCCAGTTCAAGAACTAACCTCAAATATATGTAATTGAAAATGCAAAAATAAACAAAGAAAATGCATAAATTCACCTTGCTTGAAAAAGTCCTTATGGCGGATTCGAATCCTTAAATCCACAAGTATGCTTCAAATGTAGAATGTAGAAAGGTAGGATGTCTTCAATCTCTTGCTAATGGATCTACAACACCAAGTCTTGAATGGGTTCTTGAATTTGGAATAGGCTTGGAAGAAGGTGGATGGAGAGATCACCAAAAGGGCACCTTGTAGCTTCAATCCTTCAATTGCCTCCAATGTATCTCCTTCATGAAAATGGATACTTGAATGGATGAATTCTTGCTTGAAACCTTGCTTGATTGCTTGATCTCAATTAGGAATTCTTGATGCTTGATTAGAAAACTTAGCTTGCTTGATCATGGTTCTTCATGCATAGAGAAAATGAGAGAGAAAGCTTCCCTTTTATATGAAATTAGGGTACAATCTTCCAAGGAGGCCTACATAGGAGAATTAAATCACATTAAATCCTTTACCCCTAGGAGAGGACCTATATTAAATATAATTTTAGAATCAATGCTTCAGAACCCAAAACAGCCGACCCGGAAGTAGGAAATACTTTTTGCAAAGGCTGACCTTTGAAAACTGGAAGACCCCAGGATCTGAACCTTGGGTCAAGGTCGAGGTCAACCCTGACCTAGGTTAGGGTTGAGGTTGACCCTGACCTAGGTTAGGGTTAAGGTTGACATAGACCTAAAATGTCGACCTTGACCCTAAAACCAAGAATCATCAGTCTGCCATTCAAAATGCATAAATCAGGCCAAACAAGAGTGGAAAGAGGAACAAATCAGGGAGGAAGCCATGTCAAGATCAGGAACCCATTCAAGGTGCTTTCCATGACCCCAGACCACTTACTCGGAAGGATAAACACATCTACAATGGAAGTGCTTCCATTTTCTGAATATACATTTATAAGAAGAGATGAGCCTACAAAGAATCATAGATGATGAGGATATGCCAGTATAGTTATGGAATGCTGATATGTCATGGGACAATAAGGAGGCTAGCTTCATCACATTTGATAGGTGTTTCACAACTAGGCTCAGAAGGTTACTTATTGGAGATGAGACAAGAATCCCTGTATCACTAATGAAGTTTTTGAGACCCATGGAGCACAATCAGGAGCTCAAAATGGTGCATAACTGGGGGGATGTTATTCTATACCCAGTTTCTACTTTGTTTAGAGTGTATGGTTTTAGAGGAGTACCCAACATCCTACCATATAGGGTCCCTTTGAAATTAGGATTTGCAAAAATAATCAGGCAAATTGGTGGCCTGCAGGAGGAAGCACTTATAGGGAGAGGAAAAGGGAAAATTTTCCCTACTATCACCAATGCTCACTAATTCATCATCACAAAGGGAGGGTGGAAGAGCTTGTAGACTTTCTTTGAGCCTTATCACTTCACTATTTCCAAGGAAAGATGTGTCGATCCTGAAGCCTTCATAAAGGATATGTTCAAGAAGAAGACTAGATGCTTGGTGTTGGACCACCAATTTAACTTCCCAGAGAATATCATCAGGAATGAGCTTGACATGATTGAGCAAGAAATACAGAAAGTGAAATGGATGGCTTACAAGAAAAGCCTGGACTTTGTGCAGCATTTTGATAAACTATATGACCCCCTGAGGGAATTTCAGGCTCAGCCATGGGCTAAGAAAATTGATTCATTAATGACAATGTTTGAAGAAATTATGCAAGCATTGAATTAGAAAAGAGAACAAATATTGCAGAAAGAGCTAGAAAGGGTTAAAACAATATTGAGTAGGATCATTCCTACTAGAGGGGTGCCTCCTGGGAAATATGTTGTATATCAAAGGAAAGGATATAGTGCAGTGGTACCCAAAGTAGAAAAGACTACTGATCCAAAGGGTAAGAGGCCACTAGAGGCCAGCTCTAGTACATTGCAAAGCCCCAAGAGGCATAGGGTAGGAGAAGAAGCCCAAAAAGAATCAAATTTATATTCTCCAACCCAATCTCCCCTACATATAGATGATCAAGGTGTTGCAGAGAAGCTACTACAAATGGGGAATGTTGGTTAGATTTTTGTCACCTCTGAAGAATTACATGAAGGCACACCAACATCTCCTAAAGTTAGTGAGTTGGACCTTACAGTGGAAGAATATGCTGGAAAGGAATTGCACCCACTTACACAGCAAACTAGTGACAAGTTTTTGTCTGATGACAATTTCGTTAAGTCTAGGGCCTTTTTAAAATTCTTATGGAGAATTAATATAAATGAATTTAAAGAAAAAAGTCACCCTACCAAGGATAAGGAGGAGCTTGAAACTGAAATCAAGTAGGAAATGATGGCCAAGTTTTCTAAAATAACTCCAGATGAGGGGAGGGAACTAGTGAAGAAAGAGGGTGTATTAATACTTCCTAAATGGGACATTGTTGATGCAATTGTCTTCGATGCAATTAGAAAAGAAACCACTACAGTGCATGCCACAGAAGTACAAGTTCAACAAGCTTCAAAAGGCATAAAATTCAGTGAAGATCATGTTGCACTAGTAATGTGGCATATTAAGAAGAGAAGCAATAAGTAAACTGATAAAGAAAACCAAGATGAGCATTCAAGAAATTTGCTGGTTAAGAGAGTTGTTGATATAGGGGCTGTGGAGGCAACAAACATCACTCTAGAATCAGCAAAATTTGGGGTGAAAGTAGCACAAAAGTTGGAGGATGAAAATAAAACCCTATAGGAGAGATTCAACATAGTTTACAAGGGGTACAATGAACAAAAATTGTCAAGTTTGGAGAAGGAAAAAATCATAGCCCAGCTAAGGGGTCAATTTCTAGTCCAAGCTTCATCCCAAAGAATGATAGCAGCAGAGGCATATCAACACTCTTCCTCTAGCCCAATAATAGAGTTTCCTCCTTCTCCCTCTCCTTCAGGCTTCAACTCAAAAGCTGAATTACAATATGAAAAGAATAAACTGATAGCAGAAAGGACACACTTAGATAAGGCCAAAAAAAGATGGGATGAAGAAATCACCAAGTTCAGAGAGGGACAAAATTTTGTAAAACAGTTATATGAGGATAAGTTAAGGACCATTGTCATGCACTTTGTTGATAGATTAGATATGACAGCTATTTATTCTCAGGGTGAGAATTTAAGATGTATAATAAATTCTTATGATAAATATTAGGTCCAGGTGGATTCCCTCATGAAACAATGGAAGGATAGAAAGGGCAAGCTAAAGTCATTTTGTGATGAGAAGAAAAGGAATGATGGTGTGGATATTTTACAAACCTCTACCTATAAATGTATGAAAGATTTAATTAATATAGACATTGAGAGGAGTGTAATAATAAGGAAGGCACAAGCCCTAAGAAAAGAATACTCCCATTTACATTTTGAAATATTCCCAGCCATATTTAAATAGAATGGCCATTTGAAGAGAGAGCCACTATGGAGGGAAGAAGTTGGTGATGAGATGGCTATTAGGATAAACAACATAGAAAATATGGATAGTATAGTAGTATTTGTAGAAACAATTAACACTATTCAAGAAGCTAGAACATTCTTCAATTTTTGGAGGGAAGAATTTGAGTGAGCAAAGAGGAATTGGGAGAGGATAAATGGTAACATAATGGACATCCTCAATTTTGTATGGCCCAGTGATGGGGTGTTTACTTCATGGAAAGACATGTTTGTAGCAGGTGCCCTGGAGGAAAAGAATGAAGAGAGTTAACTGATCGGTGGTTTTCCATTTTTGAGTGACAACAACAATTTTATATGGCAGCTTCTTAACAGCAGCAAAGAAATTAAAGAGGCCAGGCGGTCAGAAGACAAAGAATTCTAAAAAAATGATCTGAAGCTTGTTGCAATCCTACTCTATAAGAGGATTAACAAGATCATTGGAAAGGGCTAGAAAATTTTGTATTGTAAGCTTATTAAGACAACATTGTACTAGTTAAGTGTGATAAATAGAAATAGAGTTGAAAGATCTCTTGTAAATTATTGAAGAGGTTATTTATGAATACATTTTGTTACTTGTATGCTACTATGCTGGATGTGATTTTCTATACTTGCAACTTAATACAAAGATCCTAGTTCTAATCTCTCATGTGTCATCTTATCTGGTGAGTTATGAGTTTTCTAATTCATTAGCATAGAATTTATCTGTGTATGTATATTTTTTAGAGTTTTGATCAAGGATTAGATTAAATGATGCTCTAAATAATGCATAGATTCATATTGATATGAAGTAAGACCTAAAGTGTAGAAACATTATTAGAGTGTTTGTTAGTTGGTCCTTTGCTTGATGTGAAGTAATATTTGGAGTTGGCTACTTCCTAAAATTGGATAGAAGAAGAAGAGGTTGTTGTCTTATTGTCACAACATAAAAAAAACCAACACATTATACATTACAAAAATCATGAATTCAAATTACAAAAATATAAATTGAAAGTACAAAAATCATGAACAATACTTATTAGTAATTACTTATAATATGAGTCAATTTCAAATTGTCAATATTAAAGTCCAACAAGTACAGTAATAACTAAAAGGTAATAAGTATACAATGTATAAATACCTATTAAATATTAACCAAAATTTGAATGCGAATTCTAATTTCTCAATCACTTCACTCACTCAGTGAGAAGCCTGCAGCTTCTATATCCCACATGGAATCTAGCTCCTGAAATTGACTAGTAGCAAGAGCGCTTCTTCATTCTGAGTTGGGTATTCAAAATAAAAAAATTCTTCATCTTCATTCTGAGTCTGGGACCAAGATCCATCGTTTGTCTCAGAACTAGCAATAGCACCAGTACCACCAGGTTTTGAAGTGTTCAAAAGCCCTTGTCTTTCACACATGGAATCCTAAATTTCCAATGCGCTATCATAAGGAAATTCTCTAACATTGTACTATGTTACAAACAACCTCAAGCAAGTTTCCAAATTTCTGTCTAGTTTGTTTTTGATCTTTGATTTAAAAAACCCCAATGCACATAAAACTCTTTCATCTTCCACTGACCCCAATATAATTGTTTGACATAAATCAACAAGTTTGAAATATTCTGATATTGAATCACACAATACTTCACTCTGATCTATCCTTTTCCAAAGCCTGGTTATTGCACCAGATTCAAATGTATTCTCCAAGTTTTTAATCTGCAATTTCATACATGATGAAAATTGTCTACATTGTTTTTTAAGATTAGCTGAATCTAAAATTCCTTCAATTGGTTGTCCATTGCAATTTGCATGTTTTGAAAACTCTCTGATCAATTCATCAATATTTTTATGAAATATTTGTGCATCATTTTGTTTATCTCCAAAGTTTTTCCAAAATTGAGGAAACACACAACCCATGGCTTCAATAATTTCTTCTCGAGGGAATCTTTCACGAATCTCACTTGAAAGTTGGTAGGAAATTGACTTCAAATGATCACTAACAGATTTAACAATCCTATCAAAACCATCCCTTTTAACTGGAAGTAGTCTGCCTCACTTGCCCATCTTAGATTGGTGCATTGGTATTTCATATCCTTTCACAAACACACATAAATCATTTTTTGCACTAAATTGTAAAAAATTATCAGCATGATTCAAATCTGTAATTGTCAATCTAGGGAAATGCATGTCATTTTATGTAAACTTCTATACTCATGAATATACATAGTTCGGTCTTGGGCTTTCTTAACAAGTTTGTTCATTAAATCTAGCATGGGGAGAAGACTGGATAAAGTTAACAGAGTCTCTATATCACTTAACCTATGTAACAAATCAGGAGCTTTGTCTACTGTGAGGCATTGCTCATATATTAGTCTGATCAAGGATTGATATTCTATTAGAACTCTTTCTACTGGTCCATGCAAAGAGATCCATCTGGTCTCAACATCGTTGAGAAGCTTGTTTCCTAGTGTTACTCCCTCTGAAAAAATCTTAAATTCTGCAAAATGTTTAGGAATTCTATAGAAGTAAGAGTGTAGCTTGTGAACTAGATCTTCAACTTTTGACACTGTAGGAAAATCGCTTACAATTTTATATGCTAAATTAATTTGATGGTCCATGCAGTGGATGCCAAGCATGTAAGGTGCAATACTAGTTTGTAATCTTGCACAAAGACCATTCCTTTGGCCTTGCATTACTATAGCTCCATCAGCTCCAACACACACTAGCTTCTTTCCAATTGTCAAATCATCCAAACCAGCAACTTCATTCAAAGCATTCTTCACTTCAAAATATAAGTTTTTTGTTGTTGAATTTCCCCTCATTTTATGAACACATAATAGATGAGCTTGGTAGACATGTTCTTTTACTATATACACATGCATACATACCCAAGTAGTGTTATCTACTATAGTAACTTCATCTATGGATAATGAAAGGAATCTAGACTATTTTACTTTCTCCTCTAAATTTTTCTTTTCCACCTCAGAAAGATAGTTTGCCATTTCCCATCGAATATTTGTTGACCAATGTGACATAGGATAGTGAGGAACTCTCAAAAAGGATAATAAATTACCATATTCTGAGAAGTCTCTCATAGGACACTCTCTGGACATAATATTAAAAAAAACACTCATCTGAACGGTCTTTGCCAGGTTTGCTTCATTGGCTACATGTTTAAACCCAGCCTTGATTGGATTTTTACTACTAGCAATTGCTTCCATTCTCTTGTTATGCTATTAATATTCTATGGCATACTTAACTTGAAGACATTCTTCCTTTGATTTCCATCTCACTACTGATATTTCTTGTCTGTTTCTAATCTGTTTTTCATAAACCTTACCAATATGCTTTTCTATAGTGTCAAACTTTAGCTGCAACTTCTTCTCTCTTTTATTTTTCCAGGTACAAATCTTACACCTACATTCTGTTGGTTGTTCATCATTGTTTAGGACTAGTTCAATGAACCAGTACTTTGCTATCCAATCAACCTTAAAATTTCTTGTCATTTCCCACTCCCGCCCTATTTTTACTACCCTTTTTCTTTTCTTCCTACCAACATCATTATTATCTTCATTGCTAGCATTTTCATCCAACTAGTTCTATGTATCCCTTATAACATCTTCTATCATACCACCATTTTTGTCCTCATTTGATGCATTTTGATTTTCATTTAACTCAATGACAACCCCAGCTTGTGGTAGTGGTACTGGTGAGCCACTGTGAATGGATTTTACACTTGTAATTGTCGAAGTTGATAGAGCTGAAACATCGCCAACTCCAAAGAAGGCCTTTATGGTAGTATCTTTAAGTTTTGGGCACTTTGATGGCCTTCCAGACCCTTCACTTCCCTCAGGAGTCTTACCCTACCCTTCACTGCCCTAACAATCAAGAGTCTTACCTTTGTCTAGCTTTCCAATCCCTTCACTACCCTGAGAACAGTGACAAGTCCAAGTCTCAAGTTCAACCTCCCCTAACATCTCAATCCCTTCATCAACCTGATGATACTCAGGATAGTCATCCTTATCTGACATCTTGATTCTTGACCTCTCACTAGTCACTAGAAAATTAATAGCAATACTGTGAAATGTGAACAAAAAATTTCTTACCTTGTGGCTTGGTCCACCTTCCTTTGAATTCTAATTCTCTGAAATGCTGAAAGTGAATCCTCTGTTTACTATTGCAAGATTGCTATTTGTAAATCTAGCCCTCCAAATTTTTTTAAGGCGACACGAAAACTATAAGAGTCAAGAATAATAAATTTCATATTAATTTATATCAATGCATGATTCAAATTTCCATTTTTTTAATTCCTGGGCTTTTGGCAAAAATTGGTCGACTTGAATGTAGGAATTAACAAACAAATGGTGAAATATGGTCATGGTAAATATAACAATCAATTAATAGTTGGAAAAATAGGTCATATTCAATATAACAAATAATTAATAGTTTGCGAAATAAACCATGGTTAATATAACAAATAATTAATGGTTGGCAAAATAGTCTGTGGTCAATATAACAAATAATTAACGGTTGGCAAAATAGATCGTGATCTATAAAACAATTAATTAACTGGTTGGCTATTTTATATTTTATATGAAATTCATAATTGTATCATCTTAAAATGGAAGCACTTCCATGTTAAGAGTGTTTAGCCCTCCTTAGGGGACATTTTTGACCTCTACCATATCATCATCCTATTTTTGCATCATCTCGTGCTTCTGTGCTAGTTCAGGACCCTGATTGGGCCTCTCCGAGAAAATCCTACCCCACCTGGCATATTTTCTAGGGGTTATGACCTCCTGGGTCAGGGTTGACCTCAAGCTTGACCTAGGTCAGGGTCGACCTCGACCCTGACCTGGGTCCCCCTTTCAACTTAGGAAACTTGTCGGCTGCCAGGGTTCATAAAAAAATTAGTTTTCCCACTTTTGGGTCAGATGTTTCAGGTTCCGAAGCGTTGATTCCTAAATTATATTTAATATAGGTCCTCTCCTACAGGTAAAGGCTTTAATGGGAATTTAATTCTCCTATGTAGGCCTCCTTGGAAGATTGTGCCCTGATTTCATATAAAAGGGAGCATTTCTCTCTCATTTTCTCTAAGCATTACGAATTATCAACTAGGTGATCAAGTAAAGTTTCAAGCATCCATTTCCAAGTTCTCAAGGTGTTCAAGTCTCCTCCTCAAGCATTCAAGTTCTCCATTTAATATCAAGGATTCAAGCTCTCAAGCCTTTGAAGGGATTAGGTGCAAACATTCAAGATTCATCATTCAAACCTTAGATCTAGCCATCATGGTGGTGTGATCATCCTTCAAGATCCTTTGTACCTCTTCAAGAATCTTTCATCATCTCTTCAAAGTTAATTTCAAGCATACAATCATGGAGGTTTATGGTTCATATTGATTTCATGCTTTCATACTTACATACTTACATACATTCGAATTTCAATTACATATCTATTGAATATCATAGCTTCATTGTTAGATTCAATTCTACTACTTGTTAGCATATGTACTTTATTGATTTCAAGGTTAATTCCTAAATCAGGGTTTGACTAAGGCAAACCCCTCCCCCACAACAAACAATCTCCTTTTTCTTATAGGTACAGGTATAGAATAGTGGATTTGAACCCAGATCTAGAAACCCTTTTCGACAAACTTTTGGGATCCGCGAACAATGTCACTTTCAGATCTATACAGGTCAGGGTCGACATTGTTGGGTCAGGGTTGACATTTGTGGGTCAAGGTCAACCTTTTTCATAAGATGACATTAGAACAAAAAATGATTTTTGGGTTTTGTTCATCTTTGCGTTTCGATTCGGTATCAACTGTCAGATTTTCCAGAAACTATCTGCAGACCTCAGAAAATAGCATTCTTTGATCTGCAATATTTCAAGGTTAGTGCATTTCTCCTATCTCTTCAATTACTATCATATATCATTTCTATACATATAATTAATAGAATTTAAGGTATCTCCTTT
>MU227938.1:1941134-1953818 GCA_018584345.1 Thuja plicata | reverse complement strand
ATCTTATCAGCAATAAAGTTGTAAGTCAAGATCTACTGTTTCATCCTAACAGTTGAATCAGTTTGTAAATCCTTTAACAGGGTAGACTTAACAGTCTTTTGTAAATCTCCTAACAGAGTGTATACTTTATTGTATGTTTGTAAATCCTCTAACAAGGTGGACCTAGCAGTCCAAATTGCTTCTAACAGGGCAGATCATCAGAAGTGATCAATGTAAGCCTTAACCGGCCAACTTTATACTGCAGTACCAAANTTTTGTGGGCACCATCCCCACCCCAGTTTTACTTTCTATTTGGAAGGTTTCTGGGTCACCAAATCTTTGTGTTTATGTGTTATGAATGATTATATTTTCATGCTTGCAGTAGATTAGATGAATGAATGATTAAAGTATATACAAGTGCAGAAATGATTTAAAGTTTTAAGAGTTACTGATTCACCCCTCCCCTCTCAATAACTTGGTTAGTCTTGATTATTTCCAACACAAGTGCCTTGCACAACTCTAAGTATGTTGATATATAAGATCTACCTTAATCCAAGAATATTTGGGATAAGTTGGTACAAGTATATGGTGGAGATGAACATTTTTTATAGGAAAAGGTTGATGGACTAAAAGGAAGATATGATGAAATGAAAATGCAAGACCAAGAAACAATTGTACAACATAGAACTGAGATAAAAGAAGTTGTCACATAAATTAAATGAGTTGGTGGAAAGATGGAAGAAAGTGATTTTGTAAGAGTAAGATCAAAATTGATTCACTTATTGGTAGGATTACAACATTTGAATTAAGTAATTTTAACAATAGCCAACCTACTAGTGAAGTTGCATTTCAAGCTACAACTAATGTTGGATCATCTAGAAAAGGAAAGACTATTGTTTATGACTCTGATGAATATGAAGGATTAGCAACTAAGGAGAAAGAGTTGGAAGACCTTGAAGCTTTGATTGCTAGGATAATTCCTAAAGGTAAAAGAAGATACAATGGAAAGAGTCATATTGCATGTTGGAATTGTAAAAAAAATTGGTTATTTTTCACATAGATGTCCTAACAAACCGAGAAAGGAATATGATGGAGAAAATAAAGAAAGCTAGAAGAAGTACAAAGGTTTCACTCAGAAGAACAAAAAGCTATGCTACATCACTGAAGAAGAAGAATACAATGAATATAATAATTATGGAGATGATAATGATGAAGAAATATTGTTTGTTTCTATAAAAGAAGATCCCTCTACCGACAACACTGATATCAGAGAAGAGAAAGATTTGATCTCTAATGTGAACTGTAATAATGATTGGATCATGATAGTGGTTGTACACACCATATGACTGGAGATAAGGATAGATTCATAACAATGGAACAATGTGACAGAGGTACAGTTATATTTGGAAATGGTTCTCCCTGCATGATTAGAGGTAAATGTACTATTTCTTTGACTTATTATATTACTTGTGATGACATTTACTGGGTTGATGGTATAGACACCTAAAATTGGTTAGGTGTACTTGATCAAATCAAATGGTACTTAATCAAATCAAAAGGGACTAAATCACATCAAATCAGAGGATCAATTAATAAATAAATCAATTAATTATATATAAGCCTAAAAGGGATAAATTCAAGATACATAATTAATTTAATCAATTAATTGTATAGTTTAAATCATAAATCAAAATCAACCTATTCCGTTATATGGCTAATTTAACTAATTAATTGAATTGATTAAATCCATATTTCTTTCAAAAAAGGAGATAAGAATTTGAAGAGCCAATAAGAATCAAGGATTGAAAGCACATGGATCACTCCAAACTTTGCAATCTTGATCACTCATTTAACCCTTCAACATCCTCACCGCTTAATTTGTCTCTTTGTCCCAACCTTTGAGACCACCATTTAAATGGTCTCTCCATTTGAAACCATTTGAAATCCTTCAACTCAACCAAGCTTAAATCATGATAAACTTAACTCTACCCCCTACCCTTGGGAAATCCTATAAGTACCAAGAATTTTGAGAGCATTAAGAATCCTAGACATTCATGAGCAATTGCATCTACACTATAGGGAAATTCATTGAGATCATAGAAATTTGTGAGCATAATAGAGCAATTTCATAGCATAATTGAATGAATTGTATTGCAATTTGAGAGTTGAGAGATATATTTAGGCATTACCATACATTAATTCTCTTTCTAAGAATGTCACTAATGGAGATTAAGGCTAAGAGCTTCATTAGCATTCTTAGTTAGAGAGCCATGGAATGGTTATTGTTATTTTGTCAATTCTTTGAGTTAAATTAGAATTTTCTTTGCATAGAATTTTTTTATTTCAAACTAATTTCTTGAAGGTATACTTTATATATACACAAATGGTGCCCGCCATGGGGCTTTAGGCCTCTAATCTCCATTTTTCATCAATATTTGCATGTTTTTTTATCTTTTCTTATTGTATTTTATAGTTAACAGGCAAAGCGAGACTTATAAGATAAATGTTCACACATACATACAATGAAGCCACGCCTACAAGTACTTCTTTCACTGCATACCAAATAGAAGTGCCACCTATCAGATAAATTTTCACGTGTACAAATAGTGAAATCACGCCTGCAAAATTTCAAACACCTCTTGCTAGCTTTATCACTCACATTTTCTGTTGTATTTTCATGCCTTTGCAATCTATTTTACGCCTGTTAATTTTTAAAGTCATGTATAGTGCGTGCAATACTTTAAATTTTTGCATAAACTCCAGTAAAGCATTTCTTATAAGCTGCTAAATGATGTGTAGTTCATTCTATGTTTTTCAATTTGCAGCCTGTTAAAATTAGAATATTGATGCTCTATATTTTCTGATTTGCATATGAACAGACATTCAAAAGTTCCAAAACTAGAATAGAGAGTTTGCAAAGGGAAACTTGTTAAAGCTTACAAGAGAAAGTTTCCTTCATTGAATTAATACTAAATTTGTTAGGATCTTTAATAAATTTGAAAATTTAGGAAAGGTTCTTAAGTTTTGTTATTTCAATTTCCTTTGTTTTCCCTCATTGTGTTGGTTGTGTTGACTAACTTGTTGGAGGAGACGGAGAGGGAACAATCACCACTAAGTGAGTTAAAAAGAAAGGAAAAACACTCAAAAATGTGCCTAGATTTTTCTAGCTACATGGAAGAGGTATTTTTCTAAACAAGCTTGCACTTGATCAAATTGTGGAAATTTCACTTTTCAAAATATAGTTTAATTAAAGCCTATTATTGTTCACCAAAAATGACATTAGGTATATGCTCTCAACTTTTTGAAGTTGATCAAAAATCCAAATGTGTCAGATTTGGGGATAGAAAGAAAGGTTGGTAAATGAACCAAACACTTCAATTATAAAAACCTCCTTGTCAAGAGGTTAAAAATCTACATTGTTTAAAAGTGTTTGGAATTGGAAACAGTAGTAGGGATATGCTCTTTACTCTTTGAGCTAATCAAACTCCCCAACCTTCTTGATTCATTTCATTTATTACTTTAAATATGAACATGATAGATATTTAGAGGGCCTACCTCCTGAGTACATCCTTACAAGGATGGTGAGAGGGAATGATCCAAGTGGGAGACAATCACTTTAGCTATGATAATATCTGACCCACTATAATATAAACTCATTCATCCTCAAAAGGATTGAGTGAAAAATAAGTGTTGAGAATCTTCACCTCCTCTAGTAGTCCTTCGGGATTGCACAAAATCATATCTTTATGTGTGTGGGAGGCCCTTGTAATGAGGGTATAAGAGACTCTTCATTTTTTTGAACAAAATTACATTAAAACTTGGTTAATTAGCAAGCCTACCTTTTAAAGCCATGATTAAGAGAAAATTTTGACTTTAGGTAGCCTGTTTGGAAGATTTTCTTGTTAAGACCCATGAAAAAAATTTGAGAACATACACTTTGTGTGGTTTAGGATAGAGAAACAAAATTTTATCTATGTGTTGTATTTGTTTCTAAATTTTTATACAAGAAAACATCCTGGAAATCTAATCACAAACTTTAAATTTTTAAAAATCTTTCAAAAATAGTAATGGATAACTTTATCTAGTTAAGTGATGCGTATCATTGTTCTTGTCACACTTGTCATTATTTCTATTCCTAATAAAATAACTCAAGAGGCACATACTATGTTTAAACTTGCACGTAGTCACTCTTCAAGTGTCACGTACAATTGTTAAGTGTCACATGATAACAATCAAAAGCCGCATGTTGTGTCTTAAAGTTGCATGCAACAAATTTCCAGTAAGTGCGAAAGAGACTATTAAGTTTCGCATATCATCAAGAAAAGTCACGCGTACAGAATAAGACAATAAAATAGGGGGCATTTACTAAGGGTTTGGAAAATTTTCACATTCATATTTGGATACCCTTTTTGGAGTACTTCCTGTGCAATGCAACAGATTGTATCAAATCCTTAAAAATTCAGGATGTCAAGAAATTTTTAAAGGATAAATCAATCAATTGAAAATGAGCAACGAAATAATATCATGGATCTATTTGAAACACAAATCAATCCTATGGAAAACAAAGATCAAAATTTCCATAGGTATCAAGATGAAGAAGAAACTGAAGAGGAAGTTGAGGAGGCATCCCAAGATCCCATATTTCTCGAAGTCAGGGACAAAATTTTGAAGAGGGATAAAGAACCATATTTCTTACACTTAGCTCGATTAGGAGTTAAGCTTCATCATAATTATGATACATCAACGTTAAAGAAGGACAAGGAAAAATAAAATAAAACATCATATAACAAGTCATCACTAAGAATAATTTTTTTCTTTTCTCTATGAACACGAGCCATCTATATCTGCATCTTCTTCAAACAAAGAGGCATTTAAGTACAACAAACCCATATTTGATCAATAATAACTTCATGACCATCCTATATTTGATGAAGAGAATGAAGATAAATACACTACTCTAAAGCAAAATCTAATGCATGAACCCCTATCTAGCAATGGTTCTCCTATATCCTTTACTTCTTCACCCATTCATTCATCTCTTAAAGAAGCAAAGCTGGCCAGAATACCTCCATTGAACAAATATCTAATGCTTTTCATTCAATTTATGTCTACCCTCAAGGGCTACCTATAAAACAAACCCAATCTAACTTACATCTTTCTGCAAATATTTTCCATGCTTCAAAGATCTTAGACCCCAAACCTTCATGTGCTTCAATTCCTATTATACCCATTCAAAAGGATCCTACATATTTACTTCAAGAATCCCCCATGCATATCCAATCTCATATCTTGTCCTTAGAAGTGGATCCATGTCAAGAGGATAATCCAAAGTTTGAACAAAAACATATCAATAAATATCAAGATCAAGATGCTATACAATCTCCTCCCAAATTTGATGAAGGTCCTATATCCATAGAATCTGATGATGATCCTCTTTCACCCTTTCATTTCTTCCAAGCTGATATCCTTTCAGGTCAAGAAAAAATTATCCTTCCAAGCTCTGTATCTTGTTCACTTCCCAAGAAAGATCAAGATATATCTTCCACCATTTCCAATAAACATATTAAAAATTAAGAGCAAAATACCCTCTCTACATCATGCAAAGATCCTTTTCAAGATCGAAGTATCTCATCATTTTCTTGTCATACTCCTCCATATTCACCTCAAGAAACCATCATTCTTCCAAATCCCTTGCATGATAATAAATCCCTTCAAGCTTCAATTGATCCTATCAAATTTGTTCCTATGAAGGATACTCATGAGCCTATTAGTATAAAGATAAATCTTAAAGATGAGAACCTCGACAATGTAGCTCACTCCAAAGATGTTGAAATCCCTTTCACACATTTTCTCCCTCCATTCAAACACAACCATATACCTTCACCATCCTTCAAATCCATTTTGGGTTCCTATGTCCCAAAAATAAAGTCTTCATCCCTTCCATCCATATTGGGTCCCTATATTCCTCCATCAACAATTCCTACCATCCCTATCTCTCCACTCACTTACCCTACCCTGTATCAAGATCAACAAAGGCACACATACTTGAAGAATTTCCAAAGACCAATCCATATGAACCCTCCATATCATTCCTATTCACCCATAATTCTTGATTCTTTTGAAGCAATTTATATGTGCCACATAAAAATTAGAAATCCAAGAATCCACATGTGTATAAAGATCACCATGTCCAATTTAATCGACATGTGAATGAAAAAAAAGAAATATCCAAAAGGCCGCAAAGGTTCACGAAGAAAAAAGAAAAATAAAAAAAAATATGGGTTCCTAAATCCCTCATTGAATAAATGCATTCTAAAGCATCAAAAAAAAAAAAATTCAAAGTCTATGTGGATTCCCAAGTCACTTTTGAAATACTTTCACACAAATGAAAAATCAAAGTTGACATTCAAGCTTCCAAAGGCTTTCACTCCATTTCCTTCAAAACATTTTCCACTTTCCAAGTTGGCGCAGGAGCACCTAGGATAATCCTTAATAACATTTTTTTTTTTGGCTTGTAATGACCTTAGCCAAGTGAGTAGATTTTAGTTTTTACCTTAGAAGGTCTTGCAAGTGTGTGCCTAGGTGGATTTGACTAGGATCAATCCAACCTAGGTGTTTTGTGTTTTGAGTTGTTTAGTGTTAGATTAAGCCTAAAAGTGGGAAAATGGATCCAAAAGCCTCCAAGGATTAGGATAGGTTATACATGTTCCTAAAAATTCCTCTAGGATGTTTTTACATCATTCTAGGTTGATTATAGGTCATTGGGATTTGTTTTATGCAAAGTTGTCAAAATATCGCATGACAACATTTGCAACTTTTAAAAGTTGCATGACAACATTTGGCATTATTGGATTATTTTCAAAGAATGATGATGGGTGGTTAATGTAATGGAATATAGTCAAGGGGAAGGAATATTTAGACATGGAGGATCCCATTTCCTAAGGTAGATGGATGTAATGAGTGATTTTGAATTTGTAAGAAGAAGCTCTGTTACTAGTGTTAGCATATAGCCAACCATTTTGATGTTTGTGAGTTAGTAGATGGATTGAATAGTGAGATATAGTGTTTAATTTGTGTATTAAAGGTAGTTGGAATCACTCTTTGTTTATCTTTTAAGTTGTTTTGATTTCATTAGAATATTTTGTTAACTTGTTTTGTTAGTAGCTTAGTTACTGGTGTCGTTTAGGTAGTTTTAGTAAACATGGCTCCCCCATAGATATCCACCATGAAAATAATCATGGCCCAGAGGGATATGAAAGGGAAGACATTTTATAGTGTACATATGGAAGAAGGATATCAAAAAAACAAACTAGCTAATTTTGGTGTCATGCCCTAGGCGAGTTCAGTGTACCCGATTATGTGCATGACAGTGATCTAATGGTGTGTAATTGCAGGGGAAAGATTGGGATAGTGGAAAAAAGAATGTTTTCACAAGTATAGAGGTCCTAAAGATACCTTGTAGGAAGATTAGGCATTGGCCAATCCATTGAGATAGATTTCCAATCAGAAATTAGTAGATTGCACAAAATAGCCCTATTTGCCATATTAGCCTTGAATTCTAGGAACCTACTGTACGGAGGCCCTAGAACCCTAAGACTACCAAAATCCTTAATGTCTTTGAAAAGGGTGTCTGAATATCTATTTTTGTTTGTTTTTTTTGGAATTTTTGTGAGAGAAGTGAGAAGAACTCACTAATTAGGGCTAATTGACCTATTAGGCCTAAAAGACCAAATCCATTGGTTTTATTGAGATCATTTGAAAAACCATTGATGCACTATTATAATGGTATAATATGGGAGGAAATAAGTTTTCTTAGCAAGAATTACACCCCCTAAAACACTTGTGATGAGATGGAGATTAAAATGCACTTGGAGACATCAAAGAAAGAGTAAGGGATTGAAGATCACTTTGTTGATAATTACCCCAAGGTGAAGCACAAAGGTGACCAACTCATAGAGTTGTGTTGGATAAGTCCTAGGCTAGTTGAGAAAGGGCTTGGAAGATCCTATAAGAGAGAGTAGGATCTTGAGAAGGATAGGAATAGTAGAGTCCTAGATTTGGTTGATGCAAATACACCTTGAGTGTTTCTATCAGATTGGTATCAGAGCCAATAATATTTGGCTTATGGTGAATGTTTCAACCAGAAGAGTCAGTAGGAGAGTCTACAATGGTGAAAAATGTAGAGTTTTCAAAGAAAGTGGATGAGAAAGAAGAGGAGAATATATTTCTCAGAGAGATATTTCCATAATTGGAACACAAAGTGGACCAAGTGGAGGAAAATAATGAGGAAGTGAAAGATAAAGTTGAAGGAAAGAGTAAAGAAATTACCTTAGATGATGAGGTCTCTGAAGATGACCCTGTCCTCACTAAAGAACCATTCTTGAAGGAACTAAAAAATTTGAGTGGAAAGGAATTAGAAGGAGTTCCTATCTTTACTGGAAACATGGAACCAAAGATAGTGTTGGATTGGATTGAAGGACTAGAAAATAACTTTGAATGTTATGGTATAACTGAAGCTCAGAAAGTGAAAGTGGCAAAGGCTAGACTTATAGGGTCTGCACTCACTTGGTGGAAAATCATCCAAGATGAGAGAGAGAAGTAAGGAAAGAGACCCATTTCTACTTGGAAGGCTATGGTAGCCAAAATCAGAGAAGCATATGTACCTGAAGACTATGAGATTCAGTTGCAAAAAAGGAGACAAAAAGACTTGGATGTTAACTCTTATAGTGAAGAGTTTTAAAGGCTATGCATGAGATCAATAATTACAGAAGAGGAAAGTGTGAAGGTATCTAGATACCTTAATGGTCTAAAATGGACTATACAAGATGAATTGAGTTTTCTTACTCCTACCACTATTCAGAGATGCCACCAACTTGCAATAAAGGTAGAAGAGAAATTGAGAAAGAAACAAGACTCAATTAATATTAGAGGAAGAGGTAGAGGAAGAGATAACTGATGAAAAAGGAGTGGATATGGTAGTAGAAGTTTAGATTCCAAGACTCAAGGAGAGACCAAGATGACTAAACAACAAGAAGGAAGCTCAAATAGAGGAAGCTTCAACAGAGGAAGAGAATCTAATACAAATTGGAGAGGAAGAGGTAATAACCAAGGAAGAGGCTCCTACTTTGAAACTATGAAATACTCCCACTGTAATCAAATGGGACATCCTACCTATAGGTGTCCAAAGAAGGGCTCGACTTCTCAAGGAGACAAGAGTGTGACTTTTGTGCAAGAGGAGTCTAGTGGTGGAAACAAACACCCTGAGGTACCCCTATAATCAGAGGAAGGAGAAAATTTAATGATAAGGCAAACACTAATCAAAGAACCATTGAGAGAGGAGCCAAGCCAGAGAAGAGAATTATTTAGAGTGAAGTGCAAGATTATAGGTAAAGTATGCAGAGTCATAATAGACTTAGGGTATATTGACAATATTGTATCAGAGGAGGCAGTTAGTAAGGTAAAGATGATGAAGAGGATTCCACATAGTAACCAATAAAATGTTACTTGGTTGAACATAGGACATTTCCTTGTGAATGAACAAGGATGGGTGGACTTCTGAATTGGAAGGTATAAAGATAAGGTATTGTGTGACATCCTAGCTATGGATGCATGTCACCTTTTACTTGGCATACCATGGAAATTTGACAGACAAGCCATGCATGATGGAGCTAAGAATGCATATTCCGTCAAGAAGGATGGTGTGACTTTCAAAATGCAATCATTGTTGGAATAAGGAGAAGTGAAAGAATGAGTCCCTAATGTCCTATTGGTGAGTGAGAAGGACTTCCTAGAAGCTCTAGAGGAAGGAGAGGTAGTAGCATATGCTTTGGTTTTGAAGCCAAAGGAAGAAGATGTAGAGAAGATAGTATATAATATATATATTCCTAAAGAACTACAAGAGTTTCTTAAGGAGTAAAAAGACAATTTCAATGATGGACATCCAGAAAGCCTACCCCTAAGAGATATATTAGTCACAAAAATGACTTTATTCTAGGAGCTACCCTTCCTAACAAAGCTGCCTATAAGATGACCCCTCAACAAAATGAGGAAATGCCAAACAAATGCAAGAGCTCCTAAACCAAGGCCTCATTAGAAAGAGTATAAGACCATGTTGCATACCCACTTTCCTAGCACCCAAAAAGGGAATAACTTAGAGGCTATGCACTGATTCTAGAGCCATTAACCAAATCAACATCAGGTATAGGTTTCCTATTCCTAGGATAGGACCTAATGGACTATTTAGGAGGAGAAAAGTGCTTTACAAATATTGACCTAAAGAGTGGTTATCATCAAATTAGAGTCAATGAGGGAGATGAATGGAAGAATGCCTTCAAAACTATAGAAGGTTTGTATGAATTGATTGTAATGCCATTTGGGATATCTAATGCCCCATCTACATTCATGAGGCTGATGAATGAAGTACTCAAGAACTACATTGGTAAGTTTTTTGTAGTGTATTTGGATGATATCATAATCTTTAGTAGGACTAAAGAAGAACACTTAAAGCATCTGCAAATTGTGTTCAAGAGGTTGCATGAAGAAAATCTAATGATAAATTTGGAGAAATGTGAATTCCTAAAGTAGGAGTTAGTATATCTTAGGTTTGTGTTGTCTCATGGAAACCTCAAGATGGATCCAAGAAAGGTGGAATCCATTTTCAACTGGCCTACTCCCAAATCTGCAATAGAGGTGAGAAGCTTTCATGGTTTAGCTCAATATTATAGTAAGTTCATTAAGTAGTTTAGTTCTATTTGTACTCCTATGCTAGACACCATAAAGGGTGGGATGAAAACTAAGTTTTTATAGAATGAGAAAGATAACCAAGGATTTGAGTTGTTGAATAATAAGATTGCCACTCAACCCATCTTGACATTACCAAGTTTTGAGATACTTTTTACAGTTGAGTGTGATGCTAGCAATGTTTCCATTGGGGTAGTTATAAGCCAAGAAGGGAGACCAGTGGCTTTTCACAATGATAAGATCATTTATTCTAAGAGAAATTATTCTTCCTATGACTTAGAGATGTATTCTGTAGTCCAAGCACTAAGGAAATGGAGGCACTATCTATTTCCAAAGGAATTTGTGGTGTATTCAAACAATCAAGCACTTAGCTTTCTGAATTCGCAAGACAAGCCCAGTCATAAGCACATGAAATGGGTGGAGTACTTGCAAGATTACACCTTCAACATCAAGCACAAGAAAGGAAAGAAAAATAAAGTGGTTGATGCACTTAGTAGAAGACTTTTGACAGTACAAGAAGTACAACTGCAAAGCATGATTATTGATAGTTTCAAAGACCTGTATGTTGAAGATGAAGACTTTGTAGAGATATAAAAGGTATGTAAGGAGTATAAGAATAATTTACATTGTGAATTTTCTAAATATATTATGCAAAGTGATCTATTGTTTAAAGGAAGTTAGTTATGTGTCCCTAGAGGATCAAATAGGGAAAGTATGATTCAAGAAAAGCACAATGGTGCACTTAGTGGTGACTTTGGAGTCAATAAGATCCAAGAGTTAGTGTAGAGGTTTTACTTTTGGCCTAAAATGAATTTGGATATCAGAAAGTATGTGGAATGTTGTGTAGTGTGTCAGAAAGCCAAGGACACATCCTCCAATGCAGGCCTTTATCAACATCTCCCCATTCCAAGTAGACCTTGGGAATGTTTGAGGATGGGTTTTGTTGTGGGATTTACAAAGACAAAGTAGGGATTAGACAATATCTATGTCATAGTAGATAGTTTCAATAAGATGATACACTTTTTCCCATATCAGACAGTGCATGATGCTTTTCACATTGCACAATTATTCTTCAAGGAAGTGGTGAGAATCCATGGGCTACCTTTGAGCATAGTATCAGATAGAGACACTAAATTCATGAGTCACTTTTGGAAGACATTGTGTCACAAATTGGGAACCAATCTATCCTTTGGGTCTTCATATCACCCACAGAATGATGGGAAAATTGAGGTGGTTAATAGAAGCCTTGTTGGCACTCCTAAATTTGGAACAAATTTGGAGTGACCATGTGAAATTTTTCAGATAAGCAATGTCAGTACCTTTGAAAAATTTGTGTGAGAAGGCTTAGTTGGAGTACTTGTAAAAGGTGCCCGGATGATTTTTATGAGATACAAATTTGGGAGAGGCTTTAATGCCTTTCATTTTATGTATGCAGTGGGTCCGAGCTCCTGAGTTTCAGTTCTGACATGTTTAGGCAGTAGTCATTTTGAGGGGGTCACCCAATTTTGCATTTTTGCTTAGTGTCAATTTGCTATCCGGAGCCTACTTTGCTTCTGAGTATTTTACACCCTGTTGAGTTTCATTGTTCGCCACTTTGGGAATGTTTAGAGTGCATATCAGAGAGCTTATGTTTTAAACCTTAGGTCATCCTGAATCCGTTTGATAAGTTTTCATACTTCCCAAAGTTGGTTGTTCATGAATTATCTGCGTTTTTGTTCTGCCTTGAAATCTAAATAGCCCAGTTTGACGCATTATAACTTCTGACCAGTTGATCCAATTGAGAAAATTCCTTTTGCATTGTGTTCCATTGGTCACACACTCCATATGTTCCAGTCTGTAGATCTTTATGAAATCAGATGATAAGTTTCCAAGAACCATTCTGACAGTGATTAATTCTGATCTCCTGTGTTTTCAAGTTCAGAATTGCTAAGTGACCCACTTTGAGCTTTTGAAAGTCTATACCCG
>MU227938.1:1914058-1931273 GCA_018584345.1 Thuja plicata | reverse complement strand
TTAATTATTTAAACAATGAAATTGCTTTTTAATAATTAGAGAACTATAGCCATTTTAATTAAATTAAATAGGCTAGGGGAATGGGTTAATTACAAGTGGGTATTTGATTTAGGGATTTATTTAATTCTTTTATAATTAAATACTATATCCATATTTGATTTTGATTTGATTTGATTGGTCAAAATTGATTTGAATTGTATGGCTATAATAGTTAATATAAATCAGTGATAAAAATCACCTAGGATTTTAAATTGATTTAAAGAATTATGCCAAGCAGTAATAGGGTCGTTTGGACATAAATCAAGGGTATGACCACAGTTAGGGAAAATAGGGTCCATAGTTGGAACATACCAAATTCAGGTGGTTACACTAGAAAGAGTCCCTTTGAAATTATTTATGTACTACACCCTAGAGGAATATTTGAGCTTAGAGAACTAAAAGATGGAGCCAAGGGTAGTGGTTATGTTGAAGACTTTGCACACTCCATGAAAGAGGTGCATGAAATAGTGAGAAAGAATTTAACAGAGAATACTACAAAGCTCAAGAAAAAGGTGGATGAAAGGAAAAAGGAAGTCCAATTCCAAGTAGGGGATCTTGTTATGGTCCATATAAACAAATAAAGACTACAAAAGGGAGTACCAAACAAGTTGCAGATGAGAATATTGGGGCCATGTACTATTATGGCCAAATATGGAAACAATGCATATAAGGTAGAGCTCCCTGAGGATATTGGTTTGTCTCCAGTCTTCAATGTTGTAGATCTGGTCCTCTATAAGGGGCCTACTCCAGATCTATACTAGAGCCTTATTGAGGTTATTCAAGAGGTGAATGAATAGAACTTGAACCCTACACCACTCAATAAGGAAGCAAAGATACTTGAATCAATGACCTACAAGAAGACTAGATAGAGGACATGATATGAGCATGTGATCAAATGGCATGTACAAGGAGATGAAGAGGCCACTTGGATCAAGGAGACAAAGTTCAAGAAGTTGGGGATTGATTCCAAATTACTCAATCCAAGGATGGATTGAAATCTTTCATTTGGGGAGAATGTTGTAGGAGCACCTAGGCTAATCCCTAATCACATTTTTTTTGTCTTGTACTGACCTTAGCCAAGTTAGTAGAGTTTATTTTTGACCTTATAAGGTCTTGCAAGTATGTTCCTAGATGGATTTGACTAGGATCAATCCAACCTAGATGTTTTGTGTTTTGAGTTGTTTAGTGTTAGATTAAGCCTAAAAGTGGGAAAATGGGTCCAAAAGCCTCCAAGGCTTAGGATAGGTCAGAAATGTGCCTAAAAATTCCTCTAGGATGTTTTCACATCATTCTTGGTTGATTAGAGGTCATTGGGATTTCTTTTATACAAAGTTGTCAAAGTTGTCAATATGTTGCATGACAACATTTGCAACTTTAATAAGTGGAATGACAACATTTGGCATTATTGGATTATTTTCAAAGAATGATAATGGGTGGTTAATGTAATGGAATATAATTATGGGGAAGGCATATTTAGACATGGAGGATCCCATTTCCCAAGATAGATGGATGTAAGGAGTGATTTTGAATTTGCAAGAAGAAGCTTTGTTACTAGTTTTAGCATACAGTTGACCATTTTGATGTTTGTGAGTTAGTAGATGGATTGAATAGTGATATATAGTATTTTATTTTTGTATTATAGTTTGAATCAATCTTTTCTCAAATTTGAAGTTTTTTTGAGGTTTTTAGAATAGTCTGTTAAATTTTTTTGTTAGTAACATAGTTAGTGGAGCTGTTTAGGTAGTTTTAGGAAACATGGATCCCCCATAGATCTCCACTATGAAAATAATCATGGATGAGAGGGATATGGAAGGGAAGCCATTATATAGTGTACATATGGAAGGAGGAGCTTAGAAAAGAAAACTAGCTAATTTTTGTGTCATGCCCTAGGCGAGTTTAGTGTACCCAGTTAGGTGCATGCCATTGATCTAAAGGTGTGTAATTATAGGGGAAATATTGGGAGAATGGAACTAGGTATGGTTTCATAAGTATAGAGGTATTATAGATACCTCCTAGGAAGATTAGGCATTTGCCAATCCATTGAGATAGATTTCCAAGCAGAAATTAGTAGACTACACAAAAATAGCCCTATTTGCCCTGAATTCTAGGAACCTATTGTATGGAGGCCCTAAAACCCTAATACCACCAAAATAATTAATGTATTGGAAGAGGGTGTCTGAATATCTTAATTTTGTTTGGGATTGTTTGGGATTTTTGTGAGATAAGTGAGAAAAACTCACAGATTAGGGCTAATTGACCTATTAGGCCTAAAAGACCAAATCCATTGGTTGTCTTGAGATCATTTGAAAAATCATTGATGCCCTATTCTAATGGGATCATATGGGAGGAAATAAGTTGTCTTGGAAATAATTACACCCCCTCCAGCACTTGCGATGATATGGAGATGAAAATGTACTAGGACACATCCAAGAAAGAGTAAGGGATTGAAGAGCACTTTGTTGATAACTACCCCAAGGTGAAGCACAAAGGTGACCAACTCATAGAGTTGTGTTGGATAAGTCCTAGTATAGGTGAAAAAGGGCTTGGAATATCCTAGAAGAGAGAGTAGGATCTTGAGAAGGCTAGGAATAATAGAGTCCTAGATTTGGTTTGTGCAAGCACACCTTGAGTGTTTCTATCACAAGTCTACTTTGGGTTCCTCTATCCCAAAATCCACTATCTTAGGTACATCCTCACCTCCTTCATCCATTGTTCTTCCAATATTCCACCAAAATTCAAAATGTGTGTCAATTTTGATCTTTCCAACATTTCCATCCACAACATACCTACTTCTTATCCTCATATCCATTATCCAACACCTACTTTCCATCTTTTCATCCCTTTTATCCAATCTATGGAAGAAAACCTTAATCAAAATCTACCCTTATCCTTCATATCTATCCTTTATCATCACCTTATAAATATATTTGAGCATCCTATCCATGTCCATGGTTTAATATAGTATATATTTTAGAAGAAAATTTTTCAAAGATCCAGATGTTGGAGAAACATTGAAAAATACAAAAAAAAATCAGAAAGTTTTGAAAAAAAAGAGAAAAAGTGCCTTGGAGAAAACTTGGTAAACAAGTGCCTTGGTAGAAAAAGTTAATAGAAATAAATCCATCATGTGGTGAAAACCACTTCTTGTGGTGTCTTGGACAAGTACCATGATGAAAACCTGGCAAACAAGCATCATGCATAATTCATCCTTCTTGCACTCTACACTTGGGGGCAAGTTTCATCCATGGTATCTTCCATCCTCCATTTTCTTACCATTTATCTCACTTGCATCCATATTCCCTCTTTAACCTTTGATCTTGAAAAGGTTTAACATATCCATGAGCATCAGGTATATTTATATCCATTATCATTTCCATCAACTTATTCACTTATTGTATCCATGCTACCATATCATGATCTTTCTTATCCCAAATTAACCTTCATTATTCCTAAGTAGTTTCACCATAATCCCAAATCATTCCCTCATATTATCCATCACCCTTTTATCTTGATTTTGATATCCTATCCATATCTTATTTAAATTGACCCTTTGATCTTGATCAAAATGAAGGACATAAAGTGTAAAATTTATTTAAAAAAAAAAATTCTTGACATGTCCACTCTTTTGGACCACCCACTTTCATGATATCAAGTTTTTTTCCTATATGCTGTCTAGCACTACATAATTGGCTTTCATTTATTATCCAAAATATGCTTCATATTGCTATATAATTTTTCCTTAGCTTTGGTAATCTCTAGGAGATGGTCCTACAGTTAGATTCACCACACACGCTTCATCCATCATTGCCTATCCATTTATGATACATCAGCTTGTTCATCCATCTTTCATGCCCTATACCTTTCTAGACATTGGGGGAAAATCATTGTGATCTTTTTTTAGAGTAATTGGTATTCTCTAAAATTCAAAAAATCTCTAAAAATCCAAAAACACTAGAAAATTAAAAAAAAAACATTTCATAAAGTCTCTAAGCTACATCTTGCATATACAGAGCTTTTGTCATATTTTTGAAGTTTTCCCAAGCCCAACAATTTATTTTCAATTGGGGGCATTAATTCAAATCATCGGAAAGAAGGCACCAATTCACATGAATCAAGGCATCAAACCAACCAAATAAACACTTTAACCTTTTATTTACATCATTCTTCAATTTCCATCCAATCTTGATATAAAATTGATCCTTGACCTTCATTGACTTATTATTATCAGGATTAAAATTTGCAAAAACTTAATAGACTGAAATGGATGGAGTTCTATTTGAAATATGGATACAACAACAATAACACTATGATTTTTGATGAGGTATTGAATTTTCAAGTCATGTCTTTCTATCCAATCAATGTTGTTCAACTAGATCAACAATGATGAAAGAATGCCATTTTTTTTTTCTGTGACTGATTTATGATGGATTCATTGAAATATGCAACTTTGTCTAAAGACATGACCATCAAAGAGTCATCAAGGAAATTTTGCATATGAAAGGGATTCCATCTCTATCTGTTTACACAAAAGAATACCTTGGTCACTTAGATCTCTCATATCTCAATGCCAACATCCACTTGCAACATTGAATCTAATGAAAGTGGTATTCATATTCTCATGGTTTGCAAATCTCACCAGTGAGGGTTGTATCATTTTTGTTATTGAAATTTGAAGGAAGGAGGTATTCAGATCATCATGGTTTGAAAATCTAACCAGTGAGGGTTGTACCTTTTTTAGGTCCCATAAGGCTCAATGATGAAAATATATCTCCTTTTGTATTTCTTTTGTGAGAAAAAGTGACAGTTAGCCTCATTCATATAGATTAATCTTATATTTTAGTTGTTATGGGATTTTCCTTAATCAAGAGGGGTAATCATGGTTACATCATCAGATGTGCAATCCATCAAATGATTAATGCTACATCAAGGATATCATCACTATGCATTTGCTCACCTAGGGTCAACCTAATCATCTGATCAACTAGGGGAAACCAAATTTTGTCCATCACCTATATCTATATCTACACCTGAATCATATCAAATGACCATATCTATAAGCCTTCCACCATTAATGTTCTAGAATCAAATATCAATGAGTCAAATCATCCAATTGATCATTTAACATCAATCATTTATCCTATCATCCATTTGCTCATTTTGAGCGCATTGATTTGTTCATCTCTCTAGATCTTGAGAGAAAATTATCCATTTATCAAATCAATCCTTCTATTGGAAATAGATGATGTGCACAGTGACTGAGAGGGGGGGGGGGTGAATCAGGAACCAATAAAATTTAATCCTTTTAATCCATAATTAGATTAACTTATTTGTTTGCATGCATAGAACTTTAAAGTAAAGATTCATACATAACAAAATATTTGGTTACCCAAAAACCCTCCAAAAGTAAGTAAAACTAGGGTGGGGATGATACCCAAAAGATTTAGTACCGCAGTATAAATTCAGCCTGTTAGAGCTTACAATGAGCACTTTTGCTAGTCTACCCTGTTAGGAGCATAGAAAGGACTGTTAGGTCCACCTTGTTAAAGGATTTTGTACAATACAATGATTAATACAACTCTGTTAAGAGATTTAGAGAAAGGACTGTTAGGTCCACCTTGTTAAAGGATTTTTCTGATTCACCTATGAGAATGAACTGGTTGATGATCTTCTCTATGCAACTGTGATTGCTAAATAATACCCTTTTGAATATAATTGATCACTTGAATGTGATAGATGAGACTTTGCTATCCTGAATACTTCTTCTCTTAATCAAAATGCCATTTGCATGCATTTACACTTATGCATACATTCTTACTTATTATTTTCTTACATACATACTCACATTGGATAAAACAAACTATCTTACATATATATCTTTATCCAACAAATAACTCTGTAAGTCAGCTTGCAATAAACAAAATTATATTTAACAATATATGCAAGGTCAGATTCAAACTGTCACTTAGGTCCAGAAGTGTGCTCAGGTGATAAAATATCACTTGGGCGATACTGTAAATCGCTCAGGTCATACTTATCACTCAAGCGATGCTGATCACCCAGGCAATGTTGATCACTCGGGCAATGCTGATCACTCAAGACTTTGCATAATTCATGTTGGATTGGTCAACACTAGTTAACTAAGTGTTTTGACACTAATTGAAAATATGTCTTGCCATTATGTCTACAATCTCCCCCTTTGGCATTAGTGAAAAAAAAGCTTATCATTGAATTCTGTGTCTGATATGTCAAAACTCCCCTTTACTGTCTGCTCGGGTTTTGACACTGCTTCTGCTGCTCGGGTCCAATTGACTTTGTTTTTGTGTTTTTCAAAATTGTTTTTGTAAAGTGTATTTTCTACATTTGGTCCACTGTACATGTGTTTCCTCAATGATATTTCCCCTTAATTACAATATAATGATATTTCCCCCTTGTTTTTGACAAAAATGCCAAAAGTGATATTTACAAGGTTATTCCAAAGTAGGATAGGAAATCACTATGTACCTTCAAAATATGAGACAAAGTGTTGTCCCAATTGTCCTGTAGCACCTTCATGATGTGCAATTCAACTTGTATCTCTGCAGACAACTCTATCATTAGCTTGGAAATTGAGAGATTGTTGTCATTGATGAGTGTCTTAGCATGTTTTATGTATTTCTACATTCCATCCATGTGTGGTAGAAGTTGGCTCTGGATTGCTATGAGTGACTCTGGTCCTTTCTTCTTCTCTCAACAATTCAGCCTATAGATTAGTAAGATACTTGATCTTCATGAAGTGAGCAGAACTGGTGCTCGAGTCAAGTGCTAACTGCCTTGCACTTTCCTTCATGTCTACATCAGTCTTCACTATCTTGTTCTTGACATCCATAGTAAAGTTTGAGGTGTCACTCAAATTTACAAATAGTGCTACCATTATTTTCATGGTGGTTTCTAGAGTGCTGATGATCTTTGTAAGCTACACCTGATCAATTGCAATATTCTTTGCAATGTTTTCTAGAACCTTGTTCTCAAATTTATTCTCTTCCTTCTCAAGTAACTTCTCCTGACCATTCATATCTATGTTGAACTTGTGGACAATGTCGACAAGTTGGTCCATTATTGAGTCACTCTCATTGACTTCAATCTGCAATGCATCTACAAATATGCATTTGACATCTTCAAGTACTTTATTCCTTTGTCTTTTGTTTCAGAGCTTCTGATGTGTAGCTCTTTTCTTTCATAGTTCTCCTAGATTATCCATTTTCTCTACAGATAAGTTGGATAGATCCCAATTTGGAATCACAATTTCTTTATCAAGATCCATCTCATTAGTAATTACTACTTTTTATTTTCCTAGTGTCTTAGGAATCAATGAAGGAATAATTTATTTTCCTTTACCTTCCTCATCCTTTTCTTTAATATTCATTCCAATTAGGTCATTGACCTTTACAGTACCAATTTCTGAATCAATATTTACTGATGAGTCAATACTAGCAGTAGAAATATCTACCTTGTCTTTCTGTGACTCGGGTGTTCTTTTCTCATTAGTAAGTGGAGCCTATTGCTCAGTTACTACATGTTTAGACGTGGATTTTGCAACCTTTTCCTTGCTCTAATGTACTAGATTCTAGATAGGAGATTGGGGTAATGATGCCATTACCTCAACTACAATCTTCTCAGTATTGGAATCCTTAATGGTATATACCTCAGGTAATGTATCATCATTTAGCTATTTAGGAGGGTCTATACTCGGTACTTCTGCCTCATCATCATCTTTCATCTCAAATATTGATTTCCACACTAATGTGACACATTGGACTACATCTTCTACATTTTTGTTCAATATTTGGAATGCCCTGAATCTGGGGGTATGATTATCTGATATTTTCTTAAGGCCTCTTTTACTTCTTTGCCCTTCATTGTAGGCATAACTTTCTTCAATGTTTGTTCCCTTATGTCCATTTCAGTTTGGACTACATTGTTTTAGGGAATGGAGACTGCCTTGAATAGGTCTTGAGTTATATAATTCTTTAGCTCAAAGGGGTCATATTGTTGGAGATTTGTTTCTGTGCAGTTGATTGATTGCATGTTTATCATTGATGACAACATATAATACACAGTAGTGATTCAGTATGTACTTATCAGAATGATGATATCAAGCCTTGTGTGGTTAGATACATGTTTTAGACATGTTTAGTATGTTATGTTCATACACGTAGATCCAGATATGATGTTTCAGTCAAGTTGTGTAATTTTGTTATTAGCAGTTACAGTTCTAGAAGAGTATCTATTTAGAGTCGACGTATTTAATGTGTTTCTTGAGTTGCACCTATCTTAAGGATATGAGTGTGTATTGATTATTAGTTAGGAGTTGATGATAGTTATCTAAAGGTGCCAAACATGTTTTAATAAGATTGCAAAGTTAGAGTTAATTTGGTGAGGCCGACTTAGTGAAGCATCGCGTCTATTCAGTTTGTGTTGCGTAGACTTAATATTGTTTGTGTGCTTAGTAAAGCCAACAGGGATGTTATGAAGAGTTGTCTTACTGGTCCCATGATCTCATACTTTGAGAAAGATACTTATAGCAAGTTATTTGTGATATGCTAAGTGTGAATGAAACTAAAGGAGACAGAAAATGTAAAGAGTAGAATATTGGTTGTGTTTCATTCATCAAGGGTCTATGTGAAGAAGCAGTTGAATATTACAATACATTGGAACTGATCAAGATAGCAGGTCTACTCTATAGTTCATCATCAGATATAGTGTATATCTTTTCTATAGAAGGTTGTAGCCTTCACCATTGAAGTAGTGAGCTTTTGCACAATGAGTCCTCACCCCTAACAGGGTTATTTGTAAAAGACTCCTAACAGGGTCAGACCCTTAACCATGTCACTATACTTATTGCATTGTAAATTAAAACTCCTAACAGGGTTGAAATATCTTCTATCAGGGATTACTATAAAAAAGTATAGTTCATTGTGGGTACTAATTCCCACCGGGGTTTTTACCATTTGGTTTCCTTGTAACCAAATTGAAGTGTTGTCTATTATGTTATCTGATTGCGTATTTAATTTTTTGTATTCTGAAGTTAATAAGAGAAAATAATTTATATTGGCTGATAACTGATTCATCCCCCCTCTTAGTTATCTTTGGGACTATTCTAACAATTGGTATCAAAGCCAAGTGCCTTGTGGAGAAAGCCTAACAGCTTAAGGTAGATCAAATGGCATACTTCAAAAAAGAGATTCCTAAGTTTGATGGAGAGAATTATCTGGATTGGAAGAATAAAATGATAACATGTACATCTATAGTGTGTTGGTTTTGAAATCTTTGAGATAGCCACACAAGAAGTTGTTATTCCCTCACTTAAAGACCTTGCAAAAGATGATGCTACTAGCAGACAAAAGGAAACATTCATAGCTAATGCAATTACCAAAGAAGCCCTTATAAGTGCCCTATCTAACAATGAATTTTATGAGATCAAGAAATTAGACAAGGCTTACACTATATGGAAGTATTTAGAAGACATGTTTAAAGGAGATATTCAAGCTAAGAATGCACGCAGGAAGACATGGAAAAAGAAATACAACAGTCTTGAGATGTTACCTGAAGAGAACATTAGAGCCTACAATTAGAGGATAAATGAAGTAGTTTCTAGAATCAGAAACAATGGTAGAGAAATATTAGAGGAAGATATAATGGACAAGCTGTTGACTACTCTAACATCAAACTATGAAAACAAGATCAATATTCTAGAGGAAACTATGCAATTTTCACAAGACTTCAAAAGAGAGAATTTGATCAGTAAAATCTCTACATTTGAGATATCAAGATTGAAGACTAAACCAAAAGGTGAAACAACCTTCAAAGCATCAGTCCATGGTAAGAAATCTCACATCTCTAACAATAATGAGAAAGAAGATGTTGATGAAGAACTAGAAGAAATCATAGCTATGATTGCTAAAAGAGAAAAGAAAGGCAAAGGGAAATATGAAGGAAAAATTCCATTCAAATGTTTTTCATGCAACAAGATTGGTTACTTTGCATCTAAGTGTCCTACAAGAGTCAAGAAGTTCAGATCTGATTATAAACCTAAATACAGAAAGGAATGTTATCATGCTAAACAAGGTGTAACTGATGAAGATTTAGGAGAAGATGAAATTGGGTTCATTGCCCTTAAATATATGGAAAAATTGCCTAAGGATATGGACATTGAAGATGACAAAGAAGCACAAGAGTTAGCCCTAATTTCCAAAGCAGACATCAGAACTAATTGGATCATTGATAGTGGTTGTTCTCACCACATGACAAGTGATAAAGACAAATTTGTTCATCTAGAAAAATAAAAAAGTCGTATGGTTATATTTGGAGATAACACTCCCAAACCTATCATAGGTAGAGGATCCATCACCCTGGATGGAAAGAATAAGACAAATGATGTTTTGCATGTTGATGGACTACATCAAAATATACTAAGTGTTGGACAACTATTTGACAAAGGTTATCATTTGGAATTCAAAGACAACAAATGCATCATTAGCAACAAAGATTGAGATATGATTGCATTGGGATAAAAGACAAAAGGTAATGTTTTTCAGCTCAATTCAGATGTAAGTTGTTTTGTTGCAAAAGTGGATGAGAGTTGGTTATGGCACAATAGACTCTGTCATATTAATTTTGATAACATAGTAAAGATAAGAAATGTCAAAGAAGTTACAAATCTTCCTAGTATTGCAAGCCTAGTAGACACAATATGAAAGGAATGCGTTATGGGAAAGCGTTTAAGGAGTTCTTTCAGAAGCAAGAAGAACTCAGCTGAAAACAAATTGTACCTAGTACATACAGATTTATGTGGTCCTACTCAAACAAGATCATACTATGGAGAAAGGTATTTCACTTTGTTTGTTGATGATTTTTCAAGGATGATGTGGGTTGCATTCTTAAAAGAGAAGTTAGAAGCCTTTGAGAAGTTCAAAATATTCAAAGCTAAGGTTGAGAATGAATCTAGATTAAAACTGAAATGTTTGAGATCAGATAGAGGAGGAGAGTTCACCTCTGATCAGTTTTATGACTACTATGAAGAACATGGAATAAAAAGACAGTTGAGTGCTCCCAGAACCCCACATCAGAATGGGATTACAGAAAGGAGGAATAGGATTATACTTGATACAATGTGCACTATGATGATTGAAGGAAAAGTTACGCACACATATTGGAGAGATGCAGTCAATACAATAGACTATACTATCAACAAAACACAACTAAGGCCAGGCATGGACAAAATACCTTATAAACTTTGGTTTGGTAATGTACCTATAGTGAAATATTTTAGAATCTTTGGCAACAAGTGCTACATCAAGAGAGATGATGGTGTTGGTAAGTTTGATGAAAGAAGCAATGAAGGTATTTTCCTTGGTTACTCTACTAAAAGCAAAGCATACAAATGTTTCAATTTGAGATTGAAAAAGATAATTGAAAGTACTCATGTAAAGATTGATGAAAAGTTCATGGTCCAAGAAAGGTACTATGAATATGCACCTATGATTAAAGATGAACCCATGCCTAGCAGTAAAGATACTATTATTGAAGAAATGTTTGATTGCATTGATATTTCATGTAATGACCCTGAATCAAGCAGAGAAGAATCACAGATTATAGAAGAAGAAGCAACACCTAAGGTTCCAGAATTCACATCTAGATACCACTCTAAAGATGATATCATTGGAGATCAGAGCAGTAGTGTTTTGACCAGATCAAAAGAAAAAATCCTAAGAGTGGATGAAGAGGTATGTTTACTTTCACAAATTGAACCTTTAAGTGTTGAAGATTCTTGTAATGATTCTAATTGGAAGAATGCAATGAAAGAAGAATTAGATCAGATAATTAAGAATGAGACATGGGAATTGGTTCCTAGACCTAGTGACAAAAATGTGATTGGAACAAAGTGGATCTTCATAAACAAGATGAATGAAGAAGGTACAATAGTAAGAAACAAAGAAAGAATGGTTTGTAAAGGATATGCACAGAGAGAAGGAATAGACTACACTAATACATTTTCCCCTATGAGTAGACTGGAATCCATAAAATTATTCTTGGCCTATGCAGCATTCAAAGACTTTAAATTTTATCAAATGGATGTAAAGTCAGCCTTTTTGAATGTTGACTTGAAGGAAGAAGTCTACATTGAATAGCCTAAACGATTTAATCTTTCAGATAAACCAGACATGGTATGCAGATTGAAGAAAGCACTCTATGGTCTTAAACAGGCCCCAAGAGCTTGGTATGAGAGACTTGATGGTTATCTTACCAAGATTGGATTCAAGAAAGGTGCAGAAGATTGTAACTTATTCACAAGAGAGACACCTGATTGATTACTACTAGTTGCCATATTTGTTGATGACATTAGCTTTGGAGGTAATGACAAGCTTAGTGCAACATTTGCAAAAGAAATGTAGAATGAATTTGAAATGAGCATGATTGGTCCTATAAAATACTTTTTGGGACTAAATATAAAATAGAAAGATAAAGGTATATTCATTAATCAGTCAAAATATGTGAAGGAAATATTGAAGACCTCCAAGATGGAAGATTGTAAGCCAGTATGCACCCCTATGATAACAAGAAGCAAGCTTTCGAATGATGATGATTCCACATCAGTTGATAAGACATTGTACAAATATTTGATTTGAAAACTCATTTATCTAACTCAATCTAGACCTAACATATCTAATGCAGTTGGCATTGTTGGAATATTTGTAGCTGAACCCAAGCAGAATCACCTAATGGCAATCAAGAGGATATTCAGATATCTAAAGGAAACTATAGACTATGGTTTATGGTATCATAAATTAGAGAATGTACAAATTCATGTGTATACAGATACATATTGGGTAGGTTGTATTGATGATAGGAAGAGTACTTTAGAAGGAGTAGTATTTCTTGGAGATAGGTTGGTTTCTTGGATAAGCAAGAAGCAGAACTGTATTTCTCAGTCAACAACAGAAGTTGAATATGTTGCAGTACCACTAAATTGTTCAACCATGGTTTGGATCAAGCAGATGGTTAAAGACTTTGGTATTTAGGTTTATTATCCTATTGTTATTCACTGTGATAACACTAGCACTATTAACATGTCTCATAGAGATCAAGTATCATTTTCTAAGAGAAAAGGTTGCAGACAAAGAAATAAAATTGGACTATGTGAGCACCAAAGAATAGTTGGCAGATATTTTTACAAAACCTTTATCAAAAGATACTTTTGAGCATATCAGGGAGAAGTTGGGAGTAATTCCCTCTCCTAAGTTTGATTAGATAAAGCAACAAGTACATCAGTCCTTAGTGACTGATGAATGGTTGACTACTCTACTTTTGGAGTAGTACCTGTGCCTAATTATTTATGGCACCCTTTTCCATTGATGTCAAAGGGGGAGTATATAGTAAGGGGGAGCATATACTCTGGGGGAGTATAAAAATAGACAAAATAACTAAAGCAGTGTAGATGAATCTTTGATGAGGATATTGAGAAGATTGTAAAAGAAAGAAGACACCATGTGCTGAAGATGTTTTTAATATCATATGTTGCCATCAATGTCAAAGGGGGAGATTCTTGTAGATTTGTTTCTATGCAGTTGATTGATTGCATGTTTGTCATTGATGACAACATATAATACACAGTAGTGATTCTTTATGTACTTATCAGAATGATGATATCAATCCTTGCGTGGTTAGTTACATGTTGTAGACATGTTTAGTATGTTATGTTCATACACGCAGATCCAAATATGATATTTCAGTCAAGTTGTGTAATTCTGTTATTGGCAATTACAGTTCTGGAAGAGTATCTATTCAGAGCCGATGTATTTAACATGTTTCTTGAGTTGCGCCTATCTTCAAGATATGTGTGTGTATATTCATGATTAGTTATGAGTTGATGATAGTTATCTAAAGGTTCCAAACATGTTTTAAGAAGATTGCAAAGTTAGAGTTAATTTGGTGAGGCTGACTTAGTGAAGTGTCATGTCTGTTCAGTTTGTGTTGCGTGGACTTAATATTGTTTGCATGCTTAGTAAAGCTGAAAAGGATGTTATGAAGAGTTGTCTTACAGGTCCCATGATCTCATACTTTGAGAAAGATACTTATAGCAAGTTATTTGTGATACGCTAAGTGTGAATGATACAAAAGGAGATAGAAAATGTACAGAGTAGAATATCAGTTGTGTTTCATTCATCAAGGGTCTATGTGAAGAAGGATTTGAAGATTACAATACATTGGAACTAATCAAGACAACAGGTCTACTCTACAGTTCATCATCATATATAGTGTATATCTGTTCTATAGAAGGTTGTAGCCTTCACCATTGAAGAATTGAGCTTTTGGACAGTGAATGCTCACCCCTAATAGGGTTATTTGTAAAAGACTCCTAATAGGGTCATACCCTTAACTAGGTCACTATACTTATTGCATTGTAAAGTACAAGTCATAACAGGGTTGAAATATCTTCTAACAGGGATTACTATAAACAAGTATAGTTCATTGTGGGTACTAATTCCCATCGGGGTTTTTACCATTTGGTTTCCCCATAACCAAATTGAAGTGTTGTCTATTGTGTTATCTGATTGTGTATTTAATTTTTTGTATTCTAAAGTTAATAAGAGAAAAGAATTTATATTGGTTGATAATTGATTCACCCCCCCTCTCAGTTATCCTTTGGGACTACTCTATCACATATTTCCATTTTCCCATCTTCTCTACCACTGCTTCTTCAATCTTATTCTTTTCTTCCTTGGTCCTAGAAGCATAATTCAGTGACTTTAAATAAATCATAGCTCTTCCTTATTTCAATTCTTTTATCTTATGATCAAGTGTCGGTGTTGGTGTAGTGAAGACCATAGTATCATCTTCTTCATCATCATCCTCATCTTCACTCAGTATAAGTTTTCTCCTTGATCTCCTCAAGGTGACAACAGGGGTAGTGCCTTTTGCCTTTTTCTATTTGGGTGTTGCCTTCATCTTCTTCTGTGGAGGTTCAATATCAGTTTCTTCCTTTTCTTCTTCAAATTCAACATCCTCTATTTTAACTATATCCTTTGTACTCTCTAAGATGGTAGGAGAGTCGGAGGTCTTTCCATACTTCTTCTTGAATGTATCAAGTCTCTTCCTTCCTCTTTTCAATATCTTGGGAATATCAATTTCTAGAGATATCTTGCTCTTTGATTCCTCATATGTTCCAAAGTAAGGTGCCTTTAGATTGGTAGGTTCATTAACAAGAGCCTCTATGATATATTTTGTGTTATCTTTTTTGACTTCATATGGTAGGGGTTTTACCCATGCAACCCTAGGACTTACTACTTGTATATAAAACTTATCACAATCAACTAGAAAATAGATTTCATCTTTGTAATTCTCAACTAGTTGTTTGGGAATTCTGAACCTATTCTGCATTTTCTATTTGAAACTCTTAAAATATCCATCCATAATGTTGTCAAATTTATCTCCTAGCTCATCTATGAATTCATTAATCTAATGGATTATTGGTTTATCCTTCTTCCATGCAATTGTTCCTTTGAAGGGAAAGAACTTCTCAACATAAAAGAGTATGTAGATAAGAAGAGAACTAAACTTACATGAATTGGATTTGGAAACTTGGATGCTTTCCATATTCTTTCTCAACTAGAAAAGTTGTAATTCTGCTAGGTCGAATACCCGATTCTTCTTCACCACTTTGTATGCTAGGTCAACACCTTCACACAAAACACTGTTGGGTCTACTTGAATTGTATATCTTGTGGGCTATAACATTAATACCAAATTTCAATTCTATATCAGTTACTCTATTAATTCTCATGCCTTTGTCATCCCACTCGGCAAGAGTTAACCTAGCTAGGTCATCTCAGGATAGGGTTTTGGTAGCTTTCAACTTATCTAGCATTGGTAACCCAGTGACATGGTGAATTATCTTCTTCGTGATCATCATAGGATGTTCCAACTATAGTTTCATGTCATGGACATGGCTAAGAACATATCTCATCAATTTTGTCTGGAAATCTCTTGGCATGTGCATGATATGTGTCAAACCCTCAGTTTCGAGGTGCTTATGCTCAGGCTTCATATTTCCATTTGTACATAATTCATCATATGCCTTATTCATCTCAATAGTTCCAAGCTCCTATATGTTGCAATGATAGAAGCTTTGGATGTTGATAACTAGTAATACTCTCAGAGGAATCAGGGAATGAGCTCCCATTGGGTCTATCTCCTTTGCAACTGCCGGATGAAGCTTAAACACTAGAGGATCCAAAATTGCATTCCTTACTAACATCTTAGAACCTTTCTTGACCTTGCTACTGGAAGTGGATGCCATATCTGTTCGGATGAAATGATCAAACTTCACTTTCAATCTCAAATTCGCACTGAATCACTAAGGGCTCTGAGTTAATTCATAAAATAAAAGCTTTGTAAGTAGTAATCTTTACAATCCTTAATTTATAAGAGATTTTAAACTGTTAGAGTATTTCATTAAATGCTTTGTACATAGTAGCTAGCATGACTTAGGTGTTTCTTAGATTCACTCAGAAGCTCGGGTGAAACCAACTTTCCAATTATCAATACTACCTGACTTAGCTCGGTATAGCTAGAGTGGCTCAGGTGTAACTAACATTCTAACTCGGGTAGAACTATAACATTTCCTCATGCATTAGTATGCGGATATGGAATATTTTTCTTATCTGGAACTAACATAAGATGGCTTGTATTTCACAATTCCAGTCATCTCCTTACATTCCTATTGTGTAAAAGTAGATCCGCCCAGTTGACTATTTAAGGTGACATTAGATTCTCAAAACCAGTATCAAATTTCTCTTTGTTCACACAGTTCTTTCTTAGATGACCGAGTTTCTTGCACACATAACATCTCTTAGTAGGATCCCTTTTTCTGAAGTGATTCTGTAATACCCTCTCCTATGGTGATACTTGGACTTTTGACTTGGACATTTTATTATGATGGTTAGAACTATACATTTACATTTATATTTCGTGGATGATGATATGATTTATATGCTCATTTATGGTTATCATTTATATGTTTATGAGATTAGAAAACCATCTATTTTTATATGTTTTATGGATCTAACCAAAGGACTTATATCTAACCATTATCATGATGTTTTATGTTTCATGGATATGTGTCTGATGTGTTTTCATGG
>MU227938.1:1879295-1898381 GCA_018584345.1 Thuja plicata | reverse complement strand
TTTCCCAAATTGGGTTTCCACGTTATATCTGGTGTTACTTGTGTCACTTGTGTTTATGCTATTTGATTTATGCATGTCAATAACTGTGAATGTTTAAGGAACAATAATAAGTTAATCTACCGAGTAATAGCAATATATATTTAAGACATCTAAGGGACTTGTGGATTTATTTTTGTGGTAACTGATTCACCCCTCCCCTCTCAGTTACTCCATCCATATTTCCAACAGATCCCATTATCTCAAACATCATCATTATCTCTATCAGTGACTTTGTCCTAGACAAAGGTTGACAAATATTGACCAGATATCATAGGACCATAAAAAGGGTTAGAAGCATATCTACGTAACCACAAACCCTAAACAATATGCTACCCTAAATAATATAACATTAAAACCATTTGAAACAAGAGCTGAAATATATGCAAGATGACACAAGCAAAACTCCCTTCAAGTTTAGTTCTAATGGTCTCCTTTCTTCTCCATAGAGGTTGATATGTTGCTCTTTGACAAACACCAATTGTACAAAGAACCTTGAAAGCTTGATAATGAGAATTACTAGGAGCTAGTGATCTTGAGGTTTTCTCAAAATCTCGTGTTTCAACCTTGAATGAGAGGAATGCATCCCATTTTAAAGAAAATGAGATACAATTTGGTGAGATTGCACAAAATCCTTGCATAAATGCAGATTTTGGTTGGTGAGATTCTTGGAAGCATGAAATGGGGGAGAGATATTGAAGATATATGTGAAGCACCTTAATAGGGATGAGAATCCTCAATTAAGAGATATGATATTTAGGTGAGATTATGATTCTTTAATCAAATCCATAATTCAATATTCTCAAATATTCCTCAAAATCAAATTAGATTTATGAAATTGTAAAATCTCATAAATTGGAATTAGCTTAATTAATTAATAAAAATTAATTAATTATTGGAGACTTAGGGAAAAGGGGAATAAATAAAGTTTGTTTATTTATTCAATTAGGACTTAGGATAAATTATGGTTTATTCATCCAAAGGGGAAAATTAGTGGGATATAGGTCAAATTGAAGGTGTTGATGTCGAATTGAAAGGGGTTTGATAATGTTGATAAGGTTTAGGATCAATTTTGAGGGTTCCAGAATAGTTTGGGAAATCACGAGGCATCGATGAGCTTTGACAATGCACCCGCGTACTGATGATTGGAAATGATTGAAAAGTGCCAATGAACTTTGATGGCGTCATAAGATTGAAAAGGGGAGACATCGATGATCTTTGATAATGTTCCCAAAATGATAATTAGAAATAGTATTGACAATAATGAGCAACACTATTGAATTGATATTAATATATTGATAGCGATAACACTGATGATCTTTGATAGTGTTATCAAATGGTTGATTGAAAGGATACAAAGCATCGATGATATTTGACAATGCTCCTGTAATCATGACAAGATTGATTGAATTGAAACATGGTTTGATCAATTGGTTTGAAATTGGGTTAATTAGGCATCGGTGATCTTGGACAATATCGTAGAATGGTCACAAATGAGTCCAGACAATTCTGCAAATGATTAGGAATAGAATAGGATAGGTTTGAAATGATTTAGGAAGGTTTGGAATGGTTTAGGATCAAATAGGATTAGTTTAGGGTTGATCGGAACTGATTAGGAAAATGATCGATTTGATAAAGAGAGTAGAAATGTTAATAATTGATGACATGGAAGAATGACACAATATTAGTGAATGATAAAGATCAAACACACAATATAGAAGACATGTTAAAAAGGGGGCATAGGCAATGAACCAATTTTAGGTGTCTACATTTTTCCCCTCTTTGAGACAATGTAATTATGAGCGTTGGCTCAAAGAAAAATAGAAGATCATGCCCCAGTGGATTGAAAGAATGGAGGTAGGATGCCCCCTCAGAAAATTGGGTTGAAATTGATATGAGGACAATTTTTCAAAAAGAAGGATGATTGATTGAAGAAATGTTAGGAGAAAGCAGAAATTAGACAAATAAATGTTAGTAGAAAGATGTTGGCTTTCAAAGTGCAATTGTGTTATAAGATATTATTTTGATATTGCAAAAGCGAATGCAGCGCATCATGGCACAAAAACTAGAGCGAGAAAGTCATCTTTTTTGCGTAAAAAAACATGATGCAGACAGATGATGATCTTCTCCATCCCGAAAGCATGTAGCAGACATGCCCCAAAATATCATGAGATCATCGAACAAGTAGAAAACAAATAAAAATGATAAAAAAATCAATGAAAGATAAAACACTCACTGAAACAATGTGAGTCAATAGCCATTCTGATCTTTTATTACTTGCATTAAATGTTAGTTGATTGATAGCTTAGATTTGCAAATTTCTTGATTTGATAACTGATTGATAGCTTGAACAAATTGATTGATAACAAAGGTTGAAGGATTGAATAGTCCAACCAGATTGAATGTTGAGTCACAATGATTCAGATCGTATATGATTTCATTAAGCACAGATTGATGATTCTGCCATTGATGTCGGCAAACCTAATGTTTGATTCACAAAAAGAAGACAAGTATGTACAAATTTATTGTAGATTTTTGAAGAGATTTTGTAATTTTTAGGATTTTTGAGATATTTGAATTTTTTTGGTCTTTTTTCAGGATTGTATTTGAATTTTTAGCAATTTTTTCAAGACATTATGTAATTTTTAGAAGTTTTTTCAGAACATTATTTGATTTTTTTGGAATTTTTGCATATTTAGATTTTTAGGATTTTTTCAGGACAATATTTAATTTTTTTTGGAATTTTGCTGCTTATATGAATTTTTAGGATTTTTTCAGGTCATTAATATATTTACAAGTTGCAAGATTTGAATTGCCCCCAGTGTCTAGCAACGCAGGGACATTGTCAAATGGGAAATGGACTGGTAGATGGACGAAGGCCAAGGGTCATTGCATTGGATCTGGTAGGTGTCAAGGACTATCCTAGAAATGGGATAACAATTTTTGTGCCAAGTGAAGGGACTAGATTAAGATAATGATAAGGTAATGGGATACTGCAGTGGATAGAATATGGGAAATGGGCATGTCAAGAGGTTTTTCTTTGAAAACATGTGTTGCATTAAATGTCCTTATTTTCATCAAGACCAAGATAGGGAATTTGATAGGACATTGTTAGGACGTGGATAGGATAATGACATGATATGAATAGGAAAATGATAGGATATGGATAGGATAAGCAAGATCAATAAGGGATAAGGGATATATGGGTGTTGATAGGATAAAGGATAGGAGGGACAAAGGAATAATCCAGGACATGTTGGGGATAATGGAGGGCATGCTGGGGATAATTGAGGATAATGCCAATGAAATCTGCCCCCAAGTATAGACTACAAGATGTTCATAGAATTACACATGATGTTTGTTTGCCAGGTTTTCATCATGGTACTTGCCCAAAGCACCTATTTTCCAGGTTTTCACTATTGGAAAAAATTATTTCTCTTGACTCTTTTTTTGTGTTGCCAAGATGCCTATTTGCCAGGTTTTCATCAAGGCAAATTTTTCCTTTTTTCATATTTTCTTTGATTTTTTTTCTTTTTGAATTTTTTTTTTGACATTTTTTGACACTTTGAAAAAAACTGGACGCATGAAGTGACATGGACAGAGGACTCAAGTGCCTTGCTCTTTGAAATGTGCTTTTGAAAGATATTTTGCAAAGATGTTGGTAGGGTAATGACAAAGGGATATGAAGTGGGTGATGAGATAAGGATGGGACAAGCTTTATGCAAAGGATTGGATAGGTTGGATGAAAGGTTGGAAAATAGGTGTTGGATAATGAAGGGAATGTATACCATATTTCTTTGAAGTGGAATGGAATGGATGCAAGAACAACATTGGCACACACCTTTAGGGGTGATGGAGTGATAGAGGAAAATAAGATTTTGGATTTTGAAGGCTTAATGGAGAAAAGGATATGGATTTTGGGACACAAGGACCCAAAATAGGTTTGGAAGGTGGAAGACATTTAGTTGCATGGATAGCAATTTTGGATGCTAGTTTGGACTTTTCTTTAGGACTCTGTGCTTCAAGGAGCTTCTTGGGAATTCACATGCTTTTTAATTTTTCATTATTTTGAGGATCCTTTGAATGTATTGCTTGCACAATGGATTTTGGAACCAATATCGATTTTGAATTTATTTTTTGCTCAATGGGCCTTTGTAGCCTTTTGGATATTTATTTTTTATTTTGGATCAAATTTTTCTTTTTTTGTACATGTCGATTAGACTGGACATGTTGATCTTTGATGGCATGTGGATTTCTTGATGTATAGACTTTATGTTTGGCATCTAAATTTCTTTGAAAGGGAATATAATTCATGGATGGATAGGAATTGTATGGAGGAATTTTGGATGGATAGAAGGTTCTCCAGGGTGTATTCCTTTGCATACTTGCATGTGGGAAAGGGTAAGGGGATTGTGAGCTAGTGGAGGGAGGAATATACGGACTTAAGATGGATGGAAGGGTTGAAGGTGGAGGTATACATCTAGATTTGGATTTTGAAGGGATACCAACGCCTTGAGATGTAGATTTTTTATTAATAACATAGCCATTTGAATTTTTTTGGACATGTAAGGGTTTCAATATACCTTTTGCATGGAGCTCTAGCCCTTTGACTTGATAATGCTTTCTTTGACCAGTAGGATACTTTCTACAAGACGTGAGTCCATTACTATGAGGTGTGAATGATATGGAAGGACTTATAGGACCATGAGGTGGACTAGACTCAATAGAACCAAGGGAATCCATTTGAAGTGTAAGGGGTTCATGAACAACTTGCATAGATGTGCTTGAATCATAAGGGGGATTTGAAGGATTAAGACAAGGAGAAGAATAGATGGATGGATCTTGAGGAGGATATGGAGGAATAATGGGATCTTTCGGGGATCCATAGGGATTAGGAGATCTTTTGGAGGACCTGAAGGTGAAGGGACACCTTGAGCTTGACTTGGAAATGGATCTTGGGAAGATATGGAAGGGAGATCATGATCTTGCTTAGGAAGTGGAAGGTTAATGGAATTTCGAGGAACATTTGGGTTTGGGAATGGAAGGGGATCATCTTGAATAGGATCATCATGAGGCTCATGGGGAATGGGGTCTTGGTAAACAATAGGATAGAATTGGTTATTGAAGGGGTCTTGATATGTTTTTAGACATGTTTGTTCATTCTTTTTATCATCCTCTTGACATCGGATATGACTTTGGACATGCAAGGGGGGTTCTTGAAAGGGGTCAACATTTTGATATGAGGAAGATGGAATTTGGATAGTAATCTCAGGAATAGGCTTGATTTAAATTGAAGGACATGGGGGAATTGGTTCAAAGGAACTTGGGCTATGCATAGGACTAGCTTGGATGTCTTTCGTGGATAGCCATTGGAAGGTTGCATTGTTGGAAGAATCACTTGATGAGGAAGGAGGAAATTTCTCTTTGGAGGAATGTGGGGATGAAGGGGTGGAAGGAAACATGTATGTTTCTTGAAGTTCAATGTCTTGAGGGGAAATAGGTATGTCATCTATGTGATTGTTTTGGGGTGAGCCATTGCTAGACACAGGTAAATTGTTTGTTTGATCCAATTTTTGAAATGAATTCTTTAAAAGTTTGGATTTGATCTTGCACTTCTTGATGGGTCTTGTTTGTGATACCACATCATTATTTACATGTTGGAAATAATTTTTGGATTTAACATTTTCAAAAAAAGGCTTCTTATTGATTATGCTTGGTTGATGTTCAAAAGATGTCACATTTGAATTTTCCTTTGATAAGACATTGGTAGTGGATTGGAGGATACAAAAGGTTCCTCAAGTAATGTTATTGTTTGTGATCTTGGTATTGATTTTATTGTCTGCATGATTGGCACAAGAGGTTGTGAAATTGTTCAAAGATCACTTGGTTGCATTGGAATGAAGATTGGTTCATAATTTGGTGGTGGCCTCATTTGAATTATGCCATAGACAGGTTGAAAGGTTTGATTTGGAACTTGGTTGAATGATTGATAGGAAATTTGAGCACATGGAGACTGGTTTGAAATTTGATTGAATTGAGCTTGATTTGGCTCTTCCACATGATTGAATTGGGCTTTGTTAAATTGGTCATTTGCCTCATTGAGTTGTAAAATGAGTTTTGGTATCTTTGATTTCTCAATGAGAGATTGTGTGTCAATTTCACCAAAAGATTCAATTGGATATCCAAGGAGTTTGGCCATCTCTTTCTTACTCTTTATCATCTTTTCAACCCTTTCTTCCAAGAGATTCTTTTCTTTAGCCAATTTTATTTGGAACTTTTGAATCATGTTTGAATGGACTTGATGGAATTGATTGTTTGGTTGTGTTGATGTCATTTGCCTTGGCTCAAAATCTTGTTGTTGCAAAGGTATATCTTGTCTTTGATCCAAAGGTAATTGTGAGTTTCCTTGTGATGGAAAATGGGTTGATAAGTTTCTTGTTGCCTTTTGGATGCTTGGAACCTAGTGAATATTGACATGATGACTATATACAAATGCAAGATTTTTTTGGATTTTTGAAAATGCAAATTTTGAAATGCAACTTTTGAAATGCAAGGAGCTTATGCAAAATGCAACCTAAGGTTTATGCAACTATGTTTTTGGTTTATTGGACTTTGAAAATAAATCTTTTGAAAGGAGAAAAATCTAGGAGCATAGCCTTATGAGGTTGAATAAGGATCTTGACTTGAAAAATAGGATTTTTTGAATAAGGGACAAGTTTGATAAAAAGGATTAGGTCAAATCCATCATGACAAACATGGAATGAGACTAAATTGATAAAGGGGGGGAGTTGAAATTTGGAAAAAAAATGGGGATCAAGTCAAGATCCTATTTTCAACATCATAAAGAGAGGCTCCATGATTTGGATACTTTCTAGGATTGTTTGCAAAGTTTTTTAAGGAGGACCTAAAAATGAGCTATGTATGCAAGAAGGTTATGATTAGGACTTATGAAAAATGGACTATAATCAGGATTGAAATGAGCTCTATAATGCAAGGACTCTTTGAAATGCACAATGCAAGGATATTAGGTCATGAATATGCAATATGAAGGCTATCAAGCATGCCAAAAGGTTCCAAGTGAAAATTTCAAGGTTCCATATGTTTACTCAAAGACAAGGTTTGTTGTGACCATTTGATTGTTCTTGAAGATTGATTTGGAAAAAGTGTTGTTTAAGGAGAGTGTTTTTAAGATGTCTTCATTTTTATTAAGGTTTGAACACCCACACAAGACACATCATTCAGAATGGATGTTGTAAAAAGGAACAAACACACCACTTCCTAAGGATAGCAAGGACATTATCTGTTGAATCCCCACTTGAACTGAAGTTTATCCACGCTTACTAATAGCAGACAACCTAGAAGCTTGGAGGCACGTGATCCTCCTTACATGTGCACTCACTTCTCAGGCACTCCAAGCTTCAACTCCCAAGGGAAATTACTTCCCAAGGGATTGTTGTCTTGACTAATAGCTGTGAAAGTGTGGGGCGTATTAGTTGGTCTCCAACCTTCCTTGCCAATAGATAGAAGGTTTTTGGATACTATGAAATGGTGTTTAATAAGGGAATCCATTCAGGTGGTTATATGTGCAGTATATTAGCTTCACTATGGAGGCCTCCTAGCCTAAATAAGTTACGTTCTGTAGGTTTTAACGCGCCACAAGGGTATTGAGGGAGATCTTATTCTCGGTATAATGCATTCAACACCCGTCCATTGAGAGATTAATCAAAATGGCATATTTGTATCCTGGTTGGATGGGCTTGGTTGTAGCCTATCATCGGTTGGGCATCCACTCTCACTATCTCTACTAAAGCACTTGGGAGGTAGCCCCACTAAAGGACTTGCATGGATTTCTCTTACACCCAAGATCCATATAGGTGAGGGGAGAGGATATGTCCATACATTTTCTTGGATTTACAAAATAAAATACAATTCAATCACATGAATGAAATGGTTCATTTTAAAGCACCAAGCTGAAGTCTTTGCTAACTACCAAAAACACACATGAAAGTTTCAGAAAACACAAGGTCTTCTACAAATGTCCTGCATTGAAACTGTTAGTAGTTTTTAGGATTCAATCTTCATCCCACGATTGCCACAAAGCTACAAAAACCATTAGTAACACATAAAAATGCATACAAAAGAAAAGCATGCAAATCAATTGAAATTGGAACAAGTGCACCTTGATTTTTTTAATGTTTTTTTTACCTAGTCCTAAAGATCTAATTTTTATATATATCTCCAGACCAGAATAGTAGAAATGGAAAGAAATAACCCCTCTTAAAAATCAATGATCTTTCCAAAAATGTAAGAAATGTTTAAAAATTCCTTAATTTGTGTTCTAGGGACCCTATTTTTAAAAACAAACTAGTTTCAAAGATGTGTTTATTTAGGTCATTATTGGTCGTTAAAATAAAAAACACAGAGAATAGACCCCATTTCAATTTTGAAGAGATTTCCAAAAATGTAAATGTTTTTTAAAAAATTTTCTAATTTGTGCCCATAATAAATTTTTTATGAAAAATAATAAAAATGGAATAAAACACATAAATAAATCATATAAATCTGAGTTTCAGACTGTAGACTTCTGATGCCATCCCCAACCTACAGTAAAAATTTCATAATCAGATTCCACGCCGTTTAGGAGATATGATCAAATCATTAAAAACTTCCATGCAAAAAAAAAACAACAAAGAAAACCTGCAGGCAAACAAATTTATCATATTTTTAGCATGTTCATGTTGGGTTCGCCAAATGTAAGACCAGAAAAGGGGTTAGAAGCACATCTAGGTAACCACAAACCCTAAAAAATATGCTACCGTAACTAATCTAACATTAAAACCATTTGAAACAAGAGTTGAAATATATGCAAGATGACACAAGCAAAACTCCCTTGAAATGTAGTTATAATGGTCTCCTTTCTTCTCCATAGAGGTTGATATGTTTCTCTTTGAAAAGCACCAATTGCACAAAAAACCTTGAAAGCTTGATAATGATAATTACTAGGAGGTAGTGATCTTTAGGTTTTCTCAAAATCTCGTGGTTCAACCTTGAATGAGAGGAATGCATACCATTTTATAGAAAATGAGATACAATTTGGTGAGATTGCACAAAATCCTTGCATAAATGCAGATTTTGGTTGGTGAGATGCTTGGAAGCATGAAATGGGGGAGAGATATTGAGGAGATATTGAAGATATTTGTGAAGCACCTTAATAGGGATGAGAATCCTTAATTAAGGGATATGATATTTAGGTGAGATTATGAATCTTTAATCAAATCCATAATTCAATATTCTCAAATATTCCTGAAAATAAAATTAGATTTATGAAATTATAGAATCTCATAAATTGGAATTAGCTTAATTAATTAATAAAAATTAATTAATTATTGGAGACTTAGGGAAAAGGGGAATAAATAAAGTTTGTTTATTTATTCAATTAGGACTTGGGATAAATTATGGGATATTCATCCAAAGGGGGAAATTAGTGGGATATAGGTCAAATTGAAGGTGTTGATGTCAAATTGAAAGGGGTTTGATAATGTTGATAAGGTTTAGGATCAATTATGAGGGTTCCAGAATAGTTTAGGAAATCACGAGGCATCAATGAGCTTTGACAATGCACCCACGTACTGATGATTGGAAATTATTGAAAAGTACCAATGAACTTTGATGGTGTCATAAGATTGAAAAGGGGAGACATCAATGATCTTTGAAAATGTTCCTGAAATGATAATCAGAAATAGTATTGACAATAATGAGCAACACTATTGAATTGATATTGATAGATTGATTGCGATAACACCGATGATCTTTGACAGTGTTATCAAATGGTTGATTGAAAGGATACAAAGCATCGATAATCTTCTACAATGCTCCTGTAATCATGAAAAGATTGATTAAATTAAAATAGGGTTTGATTGATTGGTTTGAAATTGGGTTAATTAGGCATCGATGATCTTGGACAATGCCCCAAAATGGTCAAAAATGAGTCTAGACAATTCTACAAATGATTAGGAATAGAATAGGATAGGTTTGAAATGATTTAGGAAGGTTTGGAATGGTTTAGGATCAAATAGGATCGGTTTAGGGTTGATCAAAACCGATTAGGAAAATGATCGATTTGATAGAGTAGAAATGTTAATAATTGATGACATGGAAGAATGACACAATATTAGTGAATGATAAGGATCAAACACATAATATAGAAGACATGTTAAAAAGGGGCATAGACAATGAACCATTTTTAGGTGTCTATAGTTTTGACCTAAAACCTTGAAACATACACTCCATTTTGTGTCAAAGACTAGTGTGTATCCCAGAAAAATGTGAAGAACATTGTGTGAATCTCTAAACATTAAAGATCATCCACTCTTTGAAAGCATGATTATTATCCAAGCATTGTTAGTTCAAAAGTTCAGACTCAAAATATCTTGATCCCATTATCTCAAACATCATCATTATCTCTATGAGTGACTTTGTCCCAGGCAAAGGTCAAAAAATCTTATTCTTACATCATCAAAACTTTGAGATCAAGATAAATCAACATCTTTCTTTAGAATTACCCTTGTCCAAACATAACTCAGACTCTCCTAGAAAGGTTATCCTTTTCTATTTTCTTTATATCACTTGTTTTAGTCACAAAATCTAGACCACACTATGTCTCAAACACCTCATGGAGGGCCTTACACAAGGTTGAAGGATAGAGCACAACCCGATGAGTCATATATCAATACATTCCCCACTTGGGAAATAGAGTGAGAGGATGATCCTTTCACAAATACCAGTTCTGCTCTATTTATTGAACAACCCTGTGGGTCAACTTTTTTCCAAAATGTCACAGAAGAAGAGATCGAAGATATAGAGCAAGATTCTTATTCCACGCAAGTAGTTGATATTTTTGTAGAGAGGAACCTCAAACATTTCTTATCCATGCTGATAAAGAAGGGAGTCAAACTACCTGCTGAATTTAGTGTGTCTACCATATGGCCCGAAAACCCTCTCGCAGGTTTAAACACTACTCAGCCCTCTCAAATACTACCTGTGGTTTCTCAAATCTTCCCACCCTTGATGACACCAATATTGGTACAGACAATACCAAATCAAACTAACTGCACAAACCAAACAAGCACATCTTCCATGCAAATCATGATAGGCACCCAACTAAGTGTACCCATGGCCACTAGTATGCCTCCACCTTTGGCCTTATGGCCTAGACAATCAAGCTCTCATGCTATGCCATCTATCCCACCCACAAGCAGTAACCTTTTTACCACCATACTGCTACCTCAATCAATACCTACTAGCATTGGGGTCAACACATCATTCCCACAGGGATCCATCTCTGCAGGTATGACTCTCAGTCAATGCCCACCCAAGGTTACACCTTTCTCACCTAGCAACAACCTCAAACCTAGCAGCAGCGACCCCATATTTAATAGCAACAACCTCAACCCCAACAATATCAACCCTAGCTTCAGCAACAACAACATCCCCAATGCCAACAACAAACACAACATAATCAACCTTGGGCCACTCACATGCCCTCATATATGAATCATGTGTTTGGAAATCAATATCAAGTCCCAAAGACGAAGTCCTATGTTCCTACTCAAGGGACACAACCTGGTGAGTCCTATATCAACCAATTTCCCCCATGGGGAAAATAGAAAGATGATAACCCATTTTCCCATACGAGGAAGAACAAGAGCCCAACTACTATGATGACAACAACCCTTTTGTCTATTCAGAAAGTTTCCCTGAGTTGATACATCAACAATGGAAAACTAATATCCTCATGCAACAAGTTCAAGACCTAAAAAATTAGCTAGAGGATCTTCAAAGTCAAAGTCAACTAAAGTATTACACTATAGAGGACTTATATCCCTACCCTACTGACTATATATCTTAGATCACATCACAAGTCAATGGATATCCTCTTATTTTCTCAAATCCACCTGCGACGACTTCCCAAATAAACATAATTGAAAATATGTCATCCTTGGGAGACCAATCTAAACCTTTCAAGAGTTTAATTCAAAAACTGGTTCATAGACATCATTCTATTGTTAATCAAGATCAAAATCATCTACCCATGTCTAGCAAGGGTCCATTCCAAACAAATAACATTGTTGACACATCTATCTCCTATGAAGAATTTGTCCCACAAGAAGCATCCATGCTTCTCATTAGTCCTTCATCCCCTAAAGAGTCATAAAATAAATATTTTCCATTCTTATCAAATGATATATCCAGTGATGAGACCTCCCAAGGTATATTCACAATAGATTTCAATGTTAATCCCTTTTATGACTCAGCTATCCTAGATCCAAAGCTACCATATGATCCATTCCTAGACAAACCCACTCTAGAGAGTCCCATTCAAAATCCTTCTCCCTCATGTCAAAACATTGATCCCTTCCAAGAATCGACCATACATATTCCAATTGATACCCTATGTTAAGAGGATGATGCAAAGCATGAAGAAACAAGTCCTAAAGAAAATCAAGATCAAGATCCCAAGAATGACCAAACCTGTGTTGTTTTTGACCAAGATCTTATACCTATAGAAACTCATGAAGATTCCACTATCCTTGTCCATCTTATCCAAGTTGATCCCCTTCTATCCCAAGATAAAAGTTTCCTTCTAGGTCTTATGGACCTTCCACTTCCCATTCGTAATCAAGATCATGACATCCTTCCCATTCTTTCAAAGGATTGCATTCATAGTCAATATAAAATCACCCCTAAAATGGAGTCTGATGGTCCTCTTCCAAGTCAAGATCAAAGTATCCCTTCACCTTCATCTCTACTACAAGACCCCACCATCCCACTAGATCCTCCTCATGATCCAATGATTCCTTCATCTCCATGTCCTAATCCTCCATCTTCTCCACAATATCATATCCTACCAAATTATCTTGTCACTACTCTTATTCCATCACAAGATCCTATCATTCCTCTTGATCCCCCTCATGATCCAAACACATTTATGCAAGTTTTTCATGAACCCCATGCATTTCAAACGGATTCCTCTACTTCCATCAGGTCTGGTCCACTTCATGATCCTATTGTTTCTTCCATATCATATCCACCTCAAAATGGACTCGCATCTTTTAGAAATTATCCTACTAGTCAAAGAAAGCATTATCAAGTCAAAGGGTTAGACCTCCATGAACAAAGCACATTAAAACCCTTTTATATCAAAGAAAATTATGATGGTCATGGCCTCCATAAAAAAATGCATTCTAAAGATGTTGGTACCCCTTCCAAATCCAAATGTATACCATCCCCTTCACCCCTTCCATCCATCTTAGGTCCATATATTACTCCATCCACTAGTTCACAATCCACTTCTCCTTTCCTAAATCAAGGTTAGCAAAGGCACACATCTTGGACAACCTTCCACCAATCCAAAAATTCTCCATACTATTATTATCCATCCATGAATGGCATTCCCCCTTCAAGAAATTTGGATGCCAAACATAAGTTCCATAAGTCAAGAAATCCACATCCAATCAAGGATCAACATGTCCAGTCTAATTGACATGTAAAAACAAAGAAAAAAATGATCCAAAAGGAAAAATAAATGTCCAAAAGGCCACAAATGCCCCTTGAGAAAAAATAAAAGTCAAAATCAATATGGGTTCCTAAATATCTTGTAGAAACAATGCGTACTAAGGGCCCACAAAAGAATAAAAAATCAAAATCCATGTGGATTCCTAAGAAGCTTCTTGAAGTATCCCAAAGAAAAATCCAAGTTGGCATCCTAAATTTCTATCCATCCATTTAAATGTCTCCAACCTTCCAAATCTATTTTGGGTCCTTATGTCCCAAAATTAATAACCAATCCTCCATCAAATCCAAAATCTCCTTTTCTTTCATCAAATCCAAAATATCTTTTTCCTCCATCACTCCATCACCCCTCAAGGTGTGTGCTAATGTTGTTCTTTCCCACATATCCATCCACTCAAAATCAATCCTTCTCACAATCCCTCCATTATCCAACACATATTCCAGTCTTCCATCCATCCTCTTTTCCAATCCCATGCATAAACCATCACCCTATCTCACTTCATCCATCTTATCCCCCTTTTCCATCACCCCATCAACATCTATGAGCATACCTTCAATAGCCATGATCCATTGTAATACATATTAAAAGGTTACAATCTAAAGAGCAATATTCTCAAGTCCTTCCTCTATTTCCTATCATGAGTCTATCATCTTCCAAAAAAGTAAAAAAAAGTTTTAAAAAAAAAAATAGAAAAAAAGAAGAAGAAATAAAGAGAAAAATATTCGTCCACTAGTGAAAACCTGGCAAATAGGCGCAATGGGAAAGTACCATGATGAAAACTAGGAAAACATGCATCGTGTGTAATCTATGAACCTCTTGCATTCCATATATGGGAGCATGTTCCATCCATATTTTACTATCATATCATATCCCTTTCATTTCCGCCATTAACCTATATCCCTCATATCCCTTACCTTATCAGCATCCATATTTTTCCAACTTTGATCTTAAAAAGGCTACGGATCTCCCTAGAAGAATCACATTTCCTATATTTTTCATGGTGTCCACATCCCTATGGTCCATATTTCCTATCTTTTCATAGTTTTGAATCCATATCCCTTCCCCTTGTCCATTCTTGATCTTGCTTTTCCTATCCATGTCTTATCATTATCCTATCAAATCCCTCTCTTGGTCTTGATAGAAAATACATATAAAAAAATGCAAAACCTATCTTCAGCACCCTCTTGACATGTCCACTCTTGTCAACCACATTTCAAACAATGTACCATGTCTTTATCTTATCTTGTCATGTCCAGTCCCTTATCTTGCAAAGAAAAATGTTATCCCATCTCGTGGATAGCTCTTGGCATCCAAACAAATTCAAGACATACTAAGAGACCTTTTACCTTCATCCATCAATCCATAATTTCCTCGCCTTGCTAGATTGGGGGCAATCTGAAAATTTCTATGTGGGGATTTGACCTAGTGGGCAAGATTACACCATCTTTAGCTAATGGACATAAATACATCATAGCAGCAACAAAGTAATTCACTAAGTGGGTGGAAGAAATTCCTCTCACTTACATAATTGGAAAGCAGATCTCAATGTTCATACTCAACCATATCATCTACGGGTATGGAATTCCTCAAACCATCCTGACAGATTATGGTACACCTTTCCAAAACAAAGATGTTTAAGAGCTATGTGAATAGTTCCAAATAAAAAAAGGGTTCTCTTCATTCTATTATCCTAAAGGGAATGACCAAGTTGAAGCGACAAACAAGACCATTTTGAAAATATTGAAGAAAATAGTTAACAAATCAGGGCAAGACTTGCATTTACAGCTTAGTCCCACATTATGGGCATACAGAACTAGCATGAGAACACCTACAAGAGCCACTCCTTTCTCTATAGTATATGGATTAGAGGTAGTTATACCCCTCAAAGTGGAAATCCCATCCCTAAGGATATCATTAAAGAACCTGATTTCAGATGAAGACTATAGAGTAGCAAGGCTCAGTGAACTGGAACTACTAGACAAAAGAATAAAAAATGCATTCAACTACTTACAAGGCTATTAGAATCACCTTAGAATGAACTATCACAAGAAGGTGAGGCCACAAAACTTTGAGGTAGGAGACCTCATCCTCATGAAAAATCAAAAGAACCAAGCAAAGCAAGTGAAACCATGAGAGTTTGAGCCTAACTGGATAGGACCATATGTCATTGTTAACTCTACCCAGAGTGGGGCATACCAATTGACAAAACCAGAAGGAGAACATCTCCCCAGATACATAAACAACATGCACCTCAAGAGGTTCTATGCTTGAGGTCTCAATGGTTAAGGCAACTATCTACATATCCAAAAAATACCAAAAGAATAAAAAATACAAAATGTTACATTGGTGAAAACCTAGCAAATAGGTGCCTTGGTGACAACCAAAAAAAAAAAAAGTAAAGAGAAACAAAATTGCTCTCTCAGTGAAAACCTGGTAAACATGTGCTATTGAGTAGGTACCTTGGTGAAAACCTGACAAACAAATGCCAAGTGTTCAAATCCAGCTTCACCACCAATGAACTCCAAGGTCAAAAGCTTGAGCACACTTTAAAAGAAAGACTGACTACCCAAGCTATATCTAGAAGCACAATCCCCTATGAGCACCAAAACTTATCCATGGTTAGTACTGGTGCACAAAACTAGGGGGAAATTCTAAATCTCCTCAAAAAATCCCCAAAAATTTGAAAACTCATCAAAATCCTAAAAAGATCAAAATGTCTTGAAAAAAAATCAATCTTCATCAAAAACAATAAAAAAAATGCAAAATAACAAGCAATAAAACCAACTTGGTTATCAAAAAAGTAAAGGACGATCATGCCAAGTCAATCAATGTCAAAACCAAGAGCTTTGCGAATCAGTATTGGACCCATATGACATAGCTTTATCAATCTATCAAATCTATCGACAAGAAAACTGGTGACCAAACCAATCTATCAAATGTCATAATCATGATCTTTGAAAATCATCATTGGGCCCATCTAACAAAGCCTGATCAACCACAAAAAAATGATCAAAATCAATCATTCATATCAATCATATCAATAGTATTACACATTTATAGATATGCTCAAAATTGGATAGGTTAGTCTTATATGAGCCATATATTATCTAAAACTAGATACAATCAAGAAATCAAGTCAATCAAGCCTATCTAGAGAGTTGAGCCAATCAAGAGAATCTAACTAAATCAAGGAACAATCAAAATGTTGACTAGGTCAGTCAGTCAGTCAGATGTCAGTCTATATTTCACAGTTATGTTCTTACACTACTCCAGGATCCACCAAGTGAGGAGAGTAGTTATGATGGATCATGAATTATTTTCTTTGATTGTTGGTTGAATGTTCACTTTGATTCTAGGGCCATGATGATTTAGGATAAATGAGGTAGGCACTGTCACTTATCTAGCAGCCACATAGTTCCACGATCTGAGATTCACCCTGGGAAAAAAATGGACATTCCTTCTTTGTTATATTCTTGTCTATTTACCAATAGAATCATAGCGGTATCCAGATGGACTCTAGGTGAATTGGATTTCTATCTTGGTTTTTATGGGCTTTCTTTTGAAAAATCAAGAGTTCATGGTGTTATCCAAATAGACTCTGGGTGCATTGGAATTCTATCTTAGTTTTTTGGTCTTTCTTTTCAAAATCAAGAGCTCACAGGTGCTATCTAGATGGAATCTGGGTACATTGGAGTTCTATCTTGGTTTTTCTTTTTTTCTTTTGTTTGGATCATTCAGAGGGAAAAATGGTATCTAGATGGTCAATATCTGGGTGCTTTTGGCTCTCTTTCTTTTCAAAATAGGGAACATAGCTGAACCCAGATGGTCAATATTTGGGTGTACTAAGTTCTCTTTCTATTCAATCTCTCTACTCCTTCTGGTTATCAAGAGGTTGTGGTGGTATCTAGATAGTATGTGATCTAGATGCATTGGACACTCTTCAAAATTTCATAAAAAGATGCAATGATGACAAAAATTGGAAACACGACAGCAACTTGGATCACTCATCCATTCTATCATTTCATATCTATCAAAAAGTCAAAATTCCTTTCTATCATTCCATATCTAGAAAATCAAATCTCAGAACACATTTCCACTAACTATCTTCTAACTAAAAAATGCATTACTCAGATATTTTGTGCATAATAGATTGCATTCATTCCATTTAAGTGCATCCAAAAACATGAACAAAAATAGCAGCTGCATACATGGTAAATCATATCACATACATCCATAAGAATCTCATATAAACATGCATTTCATTTCCACCATCCTGCATACACATCTCAGTATCATAGGAAAAGTAGATTCATCCATCTAAGAGTCTGCATAATAGAATCACATTGCATAAACATTTCAACATCTAAAGCACAATCATGTAGAATCATACATATAGCAAGTAAATCAATAGTTGCATCTCATCTAAATTAAAATATCTAAGTACAATGAGCAGTTGCAAGCCTAAACAAAAGAAGGTAATCAACATATATATCAATAAATATCAGTGTATCGAGATACAATCATGGATAAGCCTCAGAGTATATCAAACAAAAATCACTACAAAAATGATACATAAAGGAAGGGCTACAAATGTCAGTAGGAGATACCCCCACCCTCATCGCCACGTGGATGAGGGGGTGACATATCACACAAAAGTCTCTGTGATGGACCAGGACCACCAACACAACTGCTTTGAGACCTTTGTGATCTGCTCGATCACTAAGAATTAGTAAAACTAGGAACCCGCTCAGCTGTAGGAACAATTGCCTCATAGTGATAACGCCAGTACTCAATCTCTCTACCAACCTCTCAACTAGATCTCTATAGATGACCATGAGCATCTCTCAAAATAAATTCTTGTACACTATCAAGATAGGCTCTCACCTCTACCCAAGCTTGTCTCTCTCTGCTCCGCTGCAACAACCCTACTCTCTAAAGTAGTGGCACGAGCATCAGACGTAGCAACCCTAGCCTCCAAAGTAGTGGCACATGCATCAGAGGAATCAATTTTGGCCTATAAATCTGCAACCTACTATGTGAGTCTCTCTAGATTGGAAGGATCTACGTCCATCCCTCCCATGGCCACATCCATGTCCCCTTCATCATCTCTATCTACCAATCCCTCATCTCCCCTCCCCCTCACTACCCAATAATCCTCACTATCAAAACTATCACCTGTACTACTACTTGTACTGCTACTACCAGTGGACAATCTCAAACTGGCACCCTCTACATCAAAGGTCTCAATGTCAATATCTCCTATCTCCATGTCCACATCCTCTTCAATAACTCTATCCTCCACTCTCGAAGCCAACATAGCAACAGTGCGAGGATACACTCTACGATGAAACTATGGTGCCTCCTCCTCCATCGCCTCCTCATCCTCCAAAATGGCACTCAATCCAAATCTCTCAGTACTACTCCGCCCACCCCTCATCCAAACCCCACCACTAGCACCCCCAAGACTAGGATCATCT
>MU227938.1:1866082-1876817 GCA_018584345.1 Thuja plicata | reverse complement strand
AATTGATTAATTACCAATAATTAATTAATTAAATTCAATTTCCTATAGTTTAAATTGAAAGATTTAAACTTACTAATTAAATTCTTCCAATTAAATTAATTTAATTTCATTCAATAAAGCAATTCTACATAAAAAAAGAATTCAATTATCTCACATGTTGAAAACTCTAATTATATAAATGAATTAAATACTCATTTATTTTCAAAGAGATAATCCTTAATTATATCACATGGGTAACTCCACGCATCTCTTCAGTTCACATGGGTAACTCCACCCACCTCTTCAGTTCTAAAAGCTAACTCACAATTAGCTCTTCAATCAACCAAACTCTATCTCCTCTCTCCAAGTTGAAGAGGTGGAGTTTACTGATGGCTTCTCTAGTTCCCTTTGATCTAAGCCGTTCATCTTCCTATCTCTGGGATTGATCTCAACCATTCATCTTGTTCTCAATTCATATATAACAAATTCTTCATAACCATTTGAAGGATCTAGGATTTCAAGCTCTCGTGTGCCATTACCCTGTTAGTTTGGTTCTAGCATTCAAGCCATATTGTGATCACACACACATTTAAAATATCAAATTATTGACACTTCTCAAGTCATAGACGCTGCCCACTCCAATACTCAACATTAAAAACAATGTTTTGGAAGGAGTAGAGAGAGACAATAGAAGCTTCAAGCAATTTGGGTTTGCATTCATTTGTTTTCTCTTATTTTTTTGTATATTTTATTTATTATGTTTAAGTATTCATCTTTAGTAGCTTTGTATTGATTTCCCCATTGCAAACCAGTGCTACTAACCCTCATCATTGGAAAGCAAAGGAACCATGAATCAAGAAAGAGGCGTACACAATATATGCAAGGTTAGCTTCAAATTAACACTCAGGTCCAGAAGTCTACTCAGGTGATAAACTGTCACTCGGATGATACTATAAATCACTCGGGTCATACTGATCACTCGAGTGATGATGATCACTCGGGAAATGCTGATCAATTGGGACTTTGGATAATGCATGCTGGCTCGATCAACACTAGTTGACTCAGTATTTTGACACTAATTAACAATATGTCTTTCCATTAGTTCTACACCTTCAACCTACCTATCCTATCAGATTAACATCAGTACAACATCAACCAAGTGATTGTGACTGACATCAAGTGATATCAAAACATCATCACTTTATCTAAAACATCAATGACATTTTCTCAATCATAGCTATTGCCATCTTCTCTCATGATCGGGGAATTTTCAAATTGATTTTCTCAAGAAACAAATTGAAATTTCCCAAAATCAATTAAATCATCCAAATCATTTCAATTGATTTCCCAATGAGGCATCATATTGGCATCAAGGATTCATATCGAGTTTTCTTTTCAAATTAGGGGCAATGTTCTATCAATTAAATCTACATCATTCACATTTGTGGCATTAAAATTTTCAATCATTATCAGTGGGGCATCAATACGAATTAGGGTTTCACATCAGGCAGTTTATTTTGCATCAGGTCATCAAATCAAGTCAATCGGTCAATCAAATCAGTCAATCAAATTAGGACATCGATTTTCTTTGAATCAATGCGCTTTTCACATCAATTCAAAGAGGGGCATTTGTAGACACCTAAAATTGGTTCGGTGTACTTAATCAAATAAAATGGAAATCTATCAAATCAAATGGTACTTAATCAAATCAAAAGGAACCAAATCACATAAACTCAAAGGATCAATTAATAAATATATCAATTAATTAAATATAAGCCTTAAAGGGATAATCAAAGCTATTTAATTGATTTAATAAATTAATTGTATAGTTCAAATCAAAAATCAAAATCAATCTACTCTCTTACATGGTTAATTTAATTAATTAGTTGAATTGATTAAATCCTTATTTCTTTCAACAAAGAAGACAAGAATTTGAAGATCCAATGAGAATCAAAGATTAAAAGCACATGGATCACTCCAAATTTTTTAATCTTGATCACTCATTTAACCCTTCAACATCCTCAGCACTCAATTTGTCTCTTTGTCCCAACCTTTGAGATCACCATTTAAATGGTCTCTCCATTTGAAACTATTTGAAATCCTTCAACTCAACCAAGCTTAAATCATGATAAACTTAACTTTACCCCCTACGGAAATCCTATAAATACCAAGCATTTTGAGAGCATTAAGAATCCTAGACATTCATGAGCAATTGCATCTACACTATAGAGAAATTCATTGAGATCGTAGCAAGTTTTGAGCATAATAAAGCAATTTGAGAGCATAATTGAATAAATTGCATTGCAATTTGAGAGTTGAGAGCTAGATTTAGGCATTATCATACATCAATTCTCTTTCTAGAACTGTCACTAATGGAGATTAAGGCCGAGAGCTTCATTAGCATGCTTAGTTAGAGAGCCATGGAATGTTTATTGTTATTTTGTCAATTCTTTGAGTTAAATTAGACTTGTCTTTTCATAGAATTGATTGATTTCAAACTAATTTTATGAAGGTATACTTTATATATACACAGATGGATTGAAATATAGTTTATTAAGCATGTCTCATTTGAATAAAAAAGGATTCAAATTTGAGTTTAGTAATGGAAAATGCAAAATATTTGAGAAGACTGGAAACCCTATTAGTACCCGTGGATAGACAAAAGGTAATATTTTCAAACTAAATACTACATTTGGTACAATTGGTCATTGTTTGATTGCTAAGGTTGAAGAAAGATGGTTATGGCATAAGAGATTGTGTCATGTGAACTTTGACAATTTGGTAAAGGTTATTAAGAAGAAAAGTGGTAGAGGTGTACCGATATTGAATAAACTAGAGAATACAGTATGTAAAGAATGCCAATTAGGTAAGATGACTAGTTCAAGTTTCTCAATAAAAGTATACTCTACACAACATATTTTAGATCTGGTACACACAGATTTGTGTGGACCTATAAGTACAGAAAGCTATAATGGAGAAAAATGCTTCATATTTGTTGTCAACAACTACTCAAGGATGATGTCGATAATATTTTTAAAATTTAAATCAGATGATTTTCATATGTTTAAAATGTATAAAGCTAGAGTTGAAAAAGAAACTGGAAAAAAATTGAAAAGTTTAAGATCAGATAGAGGTGGTGAATTTACTTCTAATGAATTAAATGAGTATTGTGAAGATAATGGAATCAAAAGATAGTTGATTGCACCGAGAATACCTCAACAAATAGAATTGTAGAAAGAAGAAACAAATCTATTGTAGAATGTGCCAGAACATTGTTAAATAAAAAAGGAGTTACATAGAAATTCTAGAGAGAAGCTGTTAGCACTCTTGTATACACACTAAATTGGGTAAAACTCAAGAAAGGAACAAACAAGGCACCTTATGAAATTTGGTATGATCGAACACCTAATGTTAGTTTTTGTAGAATATTTGGAAGCAAATGCTATATTAAGAAAAATTATAGAAGTGGAAAGTTGAATAGAAAAAGTGATGAAGGAATATTTCTAGGATGCTCTACTAAGAGTAAAGCATTCAAATTTTTGAATAAAACAACAAATAAGATCATTGAAAGTGCAAATGTAAATATTGATGAATTTTCAGAATAGAATGAAGAGAATAGTGGAAAGAAACTAGAAGGATATAGTGAATTTATTGACTTTGAACTTGAAAAATTAGAAATAGAATAAGAAAGTTCAAGCACCGATAACACCAGAGTGATAACAACACCACTAAGTGAAACAAGTAACATAAATGAATGAGTTCAAACTCTGGAACCTGTAACATAAAGAAATATAAGGATTTATCATAGCTTGACAAATATACTTTGAGATATAAGTGATGGAGTATTAACTAGAAGTTAATTAATAGCCAAGAATACCACATGTCTACTATCAGAGATGGAACTGAGATTGGTAAAAGATGCACTAAAAGATGAAGACTAGATGCAAGCAATGAAAGAAGAGATTGAACAAATTAAGAAGAACAAAAAATGGTCGTTAGTTCCCAGACCTAAAGATAAAATTGTTATAGGAACGGAATGGGTTTCCAGAAACAAACTTGATGAAAATGGTGAAGTAATAAGAAATAAAGCTAGATTGGTTTGCAAAGGTTATGCATAGGAAGAAGGATTAGATTATGGAGAGACTTTTGCACTTGTTTCTAGATTGGAAGGAGTTAGAATATTACATGCTTATGCAGCATATAAAGTATTTAAAGTTTACCAGATAGATGTTAAATTGACATTTCTGAATGGAAACTAGAAGAAGTCTATATTGAACAACCTGAAGGATTTGTTGTCGAACAAGGTAAGGATTTGGTTTGTAGATTGTATAAATAATTATATGGTTTGAAGCAAGCACCAAGAGCATGGTATGATAGACTACACTCTTATTTAGTTAAAATTGGATTTGAAAGAACTAATGATAACAATAATGTATAATTGAAAATTGAATGTGAAGACAAAGTTTTGATTGCTGAAATATTTGTTGATGATATAATTTTTGGAGGAAATAATTTGCTTATTAAATATTTTGCTGGAGAAATGAAGAAATAATTTGAGATGTCTATCATTGGAGGGATAAAATTCTTCATTGGTTTACAAGTACAATAGATGAAAAGAGGTATTTACATAACTTAGTCTAAGTACATTAATGATTGGAAAGCTCTAGTATGTTGTTCACAGAATTCATGATATTGCACATGCAGTTGGAATAGTTGCTAGATTTTCATCTGATCCTAAGGATTAACATATGATTGCAATTAAGAGGATATTCATATATCTTAAAGAAACATAAAATGATGGTTTATGGTATGAAAGAAAAGGATATTTTAATCTTCAAGCATATACAAATGCAGATTGGGCTGGATATTTTGATGACAAAAAAGGTACAAGTGGAGGGGATTTTTATTTGGGACGTAGCTAAAGCTGAGTATGTTTCTACTATCATTAATTGTCAGCAAGTGTTATGGATAAAAAAAATATCAAAAGGAATACATGAGAAAGTTGAAGAACTTATTTTTATACATTGTGACAACACAAGTCCTATTACTATATCAAAGAACTCGGTAATGCACTCAAAGAAAAAGCATATAGATATAAAGTTTCATTTTCTAAGGAAGCGGGTATAAGAAAAATAGGTAAGGTTGGGGCACATTCCTACAAAAGAAAAAGTTTCAGATATATTCACTAAACCACTACCTAAGGAGAGATTTTAATATATAAGAGATAAACTAGGGGTCCTACCCCTATAAAAAATCAAGTAAATAGAGATGCAATATGAATGAGTTCAGAACATTCTACTAGAATATATTAAGCATGAATTTATGTATAGGTAGACTATTCTATGGGGGAGAATTCTAGGCAAGTGAAAGGAAAATGAAGCAGACCAGAACAAGTACAAAATCAAAAGACAGTACAGTAAGGTCAATCACATTTGGCATTGTTGTCAAAGGGGGAGAGTTAAGTATGAAGGAGAATAGAGAAATGTAGATAATGGAGAAGAAGAGAAAGATAGAAAAGAGAAATCAAAGAGAAGAGTGATGAAGCATAATAGACAGAACTGAAATATGAGTATAGGAAAAAGGTACAGAGATGGTGGATCACTAGAAGTTTTCCATCAATGCCAAAGGGGGAGATTGTTGGCATATGGAGAGATTGTTTGCTTAACTACTCTAGTTGATAATGAGATTAAGTTGATGAAAAGGTTAGATTAGTTATATAGTTTGTCATTATATGTTAGAGGCCAACAAATATTGGTTAAAAGGAGAAATCAAAACATAAATGACAAGAAGGAAGAAAATGAAACAATTTAATAAGATGATTACATTATGATTGTTGGATCTAGGTTTTAGTTTTTTGATGTTTAACGATTGTCTACTTAAGGAAGAAACAAGAAGAAGATTGGTATCATGATGGAGAAGAAGACAAGAAATCAGTTGAAAAGAAGAACAAAACAAAGAAGGATTGTTGGAATCATATAAGAATATACAAAGGATTGGAATGGTATGTTATTGTGTTAAGGAACTTTATTAGATTTGATATAGCAGAGATAGTGCATAACTACAAATCAATTTATAGGTTGTTACTCTCTAATAATTGTGACAGTAAAATCCTTTATCAGGTGACCCTAATAGGTCTATTGTAAATCCTTTAACATGGTGTCATTCTCAAAAGAGTGTCCAAAATCCTCTAACTAGGTTACTCCTAACAAGGTATAAGAATTTAACAGGTCTCTAGGTAAATCCCATAACTGGGTAGTATTTAACAATTCTTTTGTAACCCTTAATCAGGCAAGCTCTTAACCTGGCATATTTGAGAAGAGTACAAATTTTGTAGGCACTAATCTCACACCGTGGTTTTTTCCCTCATCAGGTTTTCATGTGATAAATAATGGTGTTGATGTTATCTGAATTTTTATCTTATGTTTCATGGAAGTTTAATGTCATAATAACCGATAGGTCTTTGATAGGCTAATTAAGCTATAATTAGTAAATCAATTTGGTGAAGATTTGAGATTGTGCTTTAAGGTTTAGTTGGTGGTTATTGTTTTGGCCCCCTCTTATTAATCTTTCCTATGCCTAAATCATATTCATCATGAGAAGAGTGGGAAGAGGGATTCTCATCCATAGTAGGAATTTAATTAGTAGGAATGCATCTCTCATCAAGATTCCTAGGAAATAAACATGAATTCAGATCAAAGGAATATAAGTATATGAATTCTCCTAATTGGAATGCTATAGGTAGAACTCAATTTTATAAAAATCAAATAGAAGAAAAGAAAGAAAGTATTGATCTAACAAATGAACATATGCAATTTAAAAGAGATATGCAAACACTCATTATATTTATGCAACATAAATGGAACTAAAATATATAATTGCACATAAAATCTAATAAACTGAACAACCAACTATCAAATTAAAAGTGGGGATTAAATGCACATAAAAGGGATCAAACACTAAAATCAAAGTGGAATTGTTATGCATTGGATTTATGTGTTTGAAATTGTGTTAGATACCTGCAACTGCAAACACACACTTAAATGAACCATTACGGGGTTAGCTAGTTAGAAAATGACAAAATCAAAAGACTGAAATGCCCAAGGCTAACCGAAATCAGCTCATTGCCTTCTAGTTGGCAGAGGTTTGAATCTTTATCTCAAGTCATTGCAAGAAACATTGACTACACCAGATCCTAAACAAAGGATTTGAAAGCTAAATGAAATGATTATTCTGTATGGTATGCAAATTAAATTTTTTTTGTTCTTTTCAAACCCCAAATTGAAGGTGCTCTAGATTATGAAGTTTGCATGCAACTAAAAAAAATTAACAAATCTTAGTAATTGAAACCAAGAATGCAAAATGATTGAATGCTAGAATGCTAAAAATAGTATAATAACGATAGCTAAAACTGGGATCCTTTGTGAAGGAAATGAAGATCTATTTTATAAAAATCTCTCCCAAATCAACAGTCAAGATTAGAGGAAATGAGTGGCTCAGATTTGATTTGAGGAAGCACAATCCTTGTGCAAGAAATTTGATTGGTTGAAAGATTCAGTCTTTTTCGAAACTTCCAAATTGATTTTCAATTGACAGCTTTGTTTCCAAAATGATAAATAGATAAGATTAAGTTAACTAAATAAAATAGATTTGTTTCCAAAATGAGAAAATATAATAATAAATCAACTGAATAAAATATATTCATTTCCAATTTAAAAATCAGTTGATGACAACATATGCATTTTTAAAGATTTAATTGATTTAAAATGCACATATTTTTTATTAATTAATTTAATTCCTTTTTGAATTTTATTGACAATTTAGTAATTTTATTTAATTAATATATCACATCCTCAAGATCTTACAAGATCTTACAAGGTCCAAACTTCCTCATCTTTAATTTATTGTATGTCCTAACTAGAAATATTCCCTTTCTCAAATATATCATTACCTCATCTCCAACATGATATTCCTTATGTCTCCTATTCTCATATCTAAGTGCCACTTTACCTGATTATGCAATGACTTCATGTGTTCCACAGATTCCTCTGCTTGTGCACTCCTTTTATCACCATGAATGATATCTTTTAATTCAAATACACCTTAAGGTTTCATTCCTGTAATGATCTCAAATGGTATTTTCTATATTCTTTAGTTGATTGAATTTTTGTATGCAAAATCTACCTGGGAAAGTATCAGATCCCAACTTCCAGCCTTTTCTCCAACAAAATATCTCAATGGGTTTCCTAAAATTTTGTTCACTACCTAGATGTTTGTCCATCTGTATGCGGGTGAAATTTAGAAATAAACTTTGGATCTTTCTTCATCTTATTCCAAAGTGTCCTCCAAAAGTAACCAAAAATATTAGTATCTATGTCTGAAATAATGTTTCTTGGTAATACATGCAATCTAAAAACCTCTTTGAAAAATAGATCTTCTACATGTACTGCATTTTTTGTCTTATTACAAGGTATGAAATGTACCATTTTATAAAATCTATCCACAACCAAAAATATAGAAACATTACCTCTTTGTGTCTTAGGAAATCTTAATATGAAATCCATGCTTATATCTTCCCAAGGTCTTTGTAGTACTTTTAAAGGTTTACAATCTAACATACGGATTGCTTCCTTTTTCAAGTTGAAATTTTTTACAAATATAAAAAAATATCCTAAGATCCTTATGAATTTGAGGCCAAAGGTAGTTATCACTTACCAATGCCACTGTCTTATCAATGCTAAAGTGTCTAGCTAAGCCTCCACTATGATTTTATTTTATCAGATTCTCTCTCATAGAGCTCCTTGGAATGAACAACTAAGTTCCTCTGAACAACAACCCATCTTGAAGGAAATAATACAACCACTTACTTTTATCCACAACAACAGGTTCTTTGCAAGATTTCCAAGGTTTGATAAATTCAGAATCTTCCTCATAAAAAGTATTCAATTCATCAAATCCTAACACTCAAACTCTCAGTTCTATCAGAAAATTCCTTATCCTACTCAAAGATTCAACATACTTGTTTGACTTCCCATTCCTATGCTTAAAAAAAAAGGTGTAACTCTTCAAGAACTCCATCCATCTCATGTGTCTCTGATTCAACTTACCTTGACTGTTAAAATACTGAAAATCTTGACGATCTGTATAAAACAAAGAATCCTTAGGAAATAAGTAACGTCTCAACTTCTTGAAGGCTTTAATTATGGCATATATTTCTTGATCATACATTGAATATTTTTACTTGCATTATTAAAATTCTCACTGAGATAAGAAACAAGTCTTCCTTCATGACTCAATACTACTCCAGTTGCATTCCCACTTGCATCACAGTCCACTTGAAATAATTTTCCTAAACTAGGTAGGGCTAACACAGGTTGTTCAGTCACCTTTTTTTTTAACAACTCAAAACTTATATGTGTTTTATATGTCTATTTTAAATACCTTTGATCTCCTCTTCTTATCTCAGTCATAGAGGGTTACAAACTGAACTGAAATTCCTAATGAACTCTCGGTAGAAACTAGTACATCCATAAAATGATCTAACCTCTCCAATGTTTTCTGGTGTAGGCCATTCAATAATTTCTCTAAATTTCTCAGGATCCATCTTTAATCCATCCATAGATATCAAAAAACCCAAGTAAATGAAATCTTCCTTCAGGAAACTACACTTGTTAATATTGATCAATAACTTATCCTCTCTCAAACTCTACAAGACTTGTCTCAAATGAAACAAATGTTCTATTTTTTACTGCTAAAAATCAAAATTTCATCCAAATACACAATAAAAAACTTACCCAATAATTTCTTCAATACTTCATCCATCAATCTCATGAAAGTACCTAATGCACTAGTTAGTCCAAAAGGAATTACCAACCACTCATACATTCCTTAATTTGTTTTGAATGCAGTCTTCCACTCATCACCTTCTTTGATCCTAATATGATGATATCCACTTTTCAAGTCTATTTTTGTGAAATATATAGCTCTACTCAAATAATCCATTATGTCATTCATTCTAGGCAAAGAAAATCAATACTTTACTATTATTTTTTTTATAACTCTAGAATCAATACTCATTCTCCATTGTCTATCCTTCTTAGGTGTTAATACTATAGACACTACACTAGGGCTCAAACTTTATCTGATAAAAAATTTCTTTAACAATTCTTTCATTTCTCTATTTAGTTCTTCTTTCTCTGCAAGTGTCATCTAGTGTGGTGGTACCCTGAATTTTGATAATTTAGAAGTCCCAATCCATTATCAAGAAGCATGTTTCTCCATAAAAAAAAAGATCAAAGGAAGGAAGCTTTATGACACAAATAAATAGAACTAACTAATCGAAGCCTTCAGAAAATGCTGGAATTTAGACCTACTACAAAGATGATTTTGACAGAGGATAAACATGGTCAAATTTTAAAAATATAAAAATGACCCAGTTTCGGAAATCAAATTTCCTATCTCCAGCAAAAATATTAGCTTTTCACAAGGTTTTTTGGATTTTTGACCAAAGCCAAATCCGAGAGTTAGGTAGTTATTTTTTAGTTAGTTTATTATTTTTTCAAAATAATTTGTAATAAGAGTTGTGTCTTTTCACCCTAAAAAGATGTGAAAGCCACTCAAACACACACACACACATAATGTAAAATGTAAAGAGAGGGGAATACAATATAATACAATTTCACATATTTGGATATTTTTTAATCAACAAGTATAACATGGACCTGGATGTACTATTTTTTCAAAATTAATAAAGATAAGT